>JAHKKF010522732.1:0-15102 GCA_019740295.1 Labeo calbasu
TTTTAGCTGTACAAAACAGCTTGTTTTGCTGCTTGATGTTGCAAATTAGTGTGTCTTACCACATTATTTTAGTGCATTATCTTAATTATGAGAACACTGGTTTGTAGTCCAAACAGTTTTACCATTTACTGTATGCTGTTATTCTTCTCATTGTTTCTCTATAGCGGCTAATGAACCAGAAATCTCACCAACAGGCTTACTTTCATGTTAAAGAAAAGGGTGGATAATCTCAAAAGAGTGATTCATTCACCACACAACATCTGTTGTCACCAGTTCTGATTCCAAACAACTAACAGAAAACAAATGAAAAAAACGATTCTCAGGTTGGAATAGTCAATCCCATTGACGCATAAGGATTTATCAGTAAAAAGTGTCTAGTGACGCCCCTAAAGTATTCAATTTGGAGATATGGCCTGGTGGGTAGTTTGTTTTCCAACACTGTGTGGTAGTGTATTTGTACATATGCTTGAAGTTTAAATGCAGCTTGTGCCATTTCCTGATCCCATTTATTATTTTCTGTCTCTTCCCAGACTGCCCTGTCTAAAAAATGGGAAGAAAGTACAGCATATGGGCAGGCTGTCTTGGTAATTGCTATTTAACAAACAAACAGATTTCTATTTCATCAAATTGATCAATGTCTTTGGTGAAAATAAATACCATATGGAAGTTAATTGGAAGTCATTTGGAAGATTTTAGATCTTTAAATTTTAAAGGACAAAGAAAGAGAATGTGCTAGAAAGTAAATGAGGGAAATGCATTAATTCTAATTTAAGACAACTGTTGCTGGAATCACCACTTTACTAATTACAACTTGCTAACAAAATTGCAATTATCACAGATGTGACCTGTGGTAATATTTTGATGAAACAAGAAAATGCAGTAGTTAGTGACTGATCAGAATCTTATTACTCTATCATGCAAAACTGTTTTTCTCTAGGAGGATATGACAGACCAGATTCAAACCTGCAGTCCTAGAAGCACTGCAGCTCCAATGTGCTTATGGCAATGCACCAACCAATGTGCCACAGCACTGACAAGACTTTCCTCTTTTAGGTAAGACTGCCATTTTCTGTTTGTTAAAAACTGTTTTTAAGGATTAGTTTACCCAAAAATCTTTGACGCCAGTGGAGCTCAGCCAGAGTCCATCTAGAAATACAGAGACTTGCTCTTCATTGAGTTTTAATACCTATAATTGACTTTTGATTTTATACTATTCAAGAGCTAAAAACAATCATACACTCTTATGCTAATAGATCAACATGCATTTATTTACATAAATGACTAGATTAATGATTTTACCATTTATATCATGAAAAGGAAACAAGTTCTCCGACGTGAGCTTCAGAAATGCCCATTTTCCCCCTATTTCAAAAGGGAACTTGCAGGTTTATTAGAGCTGGTGGCCTGTGATTGCCTTTTAATGAGAGAATGACTGGGAGTGTGAGATAAGGAAAGTTCAGACTAAGAGGTCCTTGGTGGGATTAGAATAATCATCAAAAATGCCATGTCTTTAAAAAATCCACAATAGGACATGGCAGCCCAGCACACTTCCTCTCTCCGCAGCCAACCTATTTGCATTCCAGTGCAATGGTCCAGTGGATGCTTGTGAATATAGAATTCGTTTTCTTGTTAAAGAACCACCAGGCCATAGATTGAAGCAGGAAAAAGAAAACTGCCTGCAAAGGAAAGAAACTTAAATGTCACAACTGTGTGACAAGATTAATGTAGCCCGTATTTAATTCACCTTTGTGACGAGCTGATTAAGTCTGCCTTTTGTAGAATGTGGTCTTTGCCACATTACATGACTATTATATTTACAAATACATCCTATTTATTGGCCAATATGTGACATTCTCATACATTGTTGAGGTGTTTTAGAAATAAGCCCATTTGGAGGAAAACTGCTTTTTACATTCGAAAGATGAATTTCACACTGAAATGGTCATCATGCTCAGTTGAACAACAGTAATACAACACTACAATCTGACAGGAACTCTTCGCTTTTCAGTTTCAATGACAAAAGGCAAGAGGCAGTCTGTTTCCAATTGATTTATTTTTTGCATTACCGTTTGCTGATGGTGATCACACCTTCAAAGGACAGGTGCACTTCTGCCCATTCAGAAAAGCAGGTTTGAATATGTCGACTGAGATATTGATCCCATGAGCAGTGGGTCTGTGTAGTTCAAGAGCAGCCAAAGGCAGTGACCTCGCTGAACATGTGCTCCCTTCTCTTTGCTCGACATGCTTTCAAGTGTTTTTCAGCGAATAAAAAAAGTGGAAAAGCTTGTTCGGCTGTCTTAGATGTACTACTCAAACCCTCAGAGGACATTGGGCTGTCGCTCCTTTGGGAAAAGCTTCCCCCTGAGAGATTTCTAATGGAGTGTTTTAGGACTCATGCCGTGAGTCATTCAGTCATTGCACCACGGTCTATATTTATACCCGATGACAAAATCTTAAACCTGGCCCATCGCTTTAGAGGGTTGTTTGTGATGTTTAGAAAAGAGCCGCAAATAGTTGTTGAATCCAGGGAATCAATTGAGATGATTATTCAGCCATAATTTGCCCATTGTTCATAGAAATTCATTTCAGATCATTTGGAGGTGTTTTGTAGCACATCCTGGTGACAAGCCCAACCTTCGGCGAGAAAGGATTATGTTTCTCTGCCGTAAAGCATTCTGACATTCAGAATGATATTAAACTTCAATGGACTCAGATCAAGGTTCACCGATCATTCTCGCAGGCGCTGAATCCATTATTCAAGGTTAGAGATGCTGTTTACTGAAATGAAAATGGGCTGCATCTATTATACATTCGCATTACACTCAAAGCAGAAGTGGTGCTTTTTGTTTGTTAGAAGTAATGCACATTTTGAAAATATAAAGACGCTTCCAGGAAATCACATATGAGACCAGCACTGCATTTACTCTCAAGATGCTAATTATGGAACATAACACAAGTGATCACCAGTACATATATTGTACAGCTTATGTCACTGCTTAGAACCCAGCTCTTTCCTCTGTTGGACAGTTTACCCTAAAATTAAAATTGTGTCATTATTTTCAAACCCTCACAACGTTCCAAACCCATATTTCTGTGGATCATAAAGGAGACATTTTTGAAGAATTATATAGTTGCTAAAGAACAGGCCTCTTCAACTATCAGATTTAAATGCATTTTTTTCTTAGTGTGAAAAACATTTTTCCACTATACAGAACCTTTTCTGTAATGGAATGATTCTTCATGGAACCTTAGATTCCAATAAAGAACATTTATTTTTAACATCAGAATTTTTCTTCTGTGTTGTGACGAACAATCTAAGTGTAACAAATTATTAAAAAGAAAAAAAAATGCAGCTTCAAAGGGCTCTACATGATCCCAGCTGAGGAATAAGGGTCTTATCTAGTGAAACGATCTGTAATTTTCTTAAAAAAAAAGAAAAGAAAAATTTGTTTACTTTTTAACCACAAATGCTCTGTGATCTGTATGTTGGAAAAGTCATGTGCGGTTAGTTCTTAGTACTTCAGTTCAAGAAGTTAGGGTAGGGTGAAAAATCAAATTTTTTTCCATCTCCAAAATCGTCTGACATCGTTTTTACCTTTTTTCTGTTAAGGGCGTTTGACTTTCTTTGCACATTCGCTTTGTAAACACGAAACGCTTGAAATTGAGGTAGTGCGAGACAACAACTCATTGTTAAAAAGTATATAAAATTGTATTTTTCTTAGAAAAAGACTGATTATTTCATTAGGTAAGACCCTTTTTCCTTGGCTGGGATCATGTAGAGCCCTTTGAAGCTACACTGAAACTGCAATTTAGACCTTCAACCTGTTGGCCACCATTGAAGTCCACTACATGGAGCAAAATTCTGAAATGTTTTCCTCAAAAACCTCATTTTCTTTTTGACTGAAGAAAGAAAGACATAAACATCTTGGGTGACGTGGGGGTGAGTAAATTATCAGGAAATTTTCATTCTAGAAGTGAACAACTTCTATAAAGGGGTCATCGGATGCAAAGTTCACTTTTACGTGTTGTTTGAACATGAATGGATTTTTATCATTATATGATAAAAATGATAAAAATCCATGCAGTGGATTTTAATTAATCTGTAAAAATAATATCCCCTTTTTCAGATCGAGCCATTCTCAGATGTGTGACAGAGGCCGCTCATACGATAGTTGACTGACATGAGCGTCTTACCTCAGACCACCTTAAATCAGCTGTAACAGTCCGACCTCCATTGTTTCGATGCCGGAGCAGGGATGTAAGTTAGACAAGAATATCTCCAATTGAGCGATGGAGGAGTTGCTGGATGTAATAATGAACGTAGTGGTCGTCATTTATGGATAAGTATATTATAGTGTTATTAAGACAATAAAGAATCATATCAACTTGTAGAAAATGGGCATCCGATGACCCCTTTGTTGCTGCAAAGTGAGACTTGAATGCTCCTCATTTTAAACATCATATTGTTTTGGAGGAGTGGGAATATAGCACAACTTGTTTGTAGCAGTTTTTATGTTTGGAACAGCAGGGGGGGGTGAGTAAAGGACAGATTAATTTTTTGGGTAAACTATCCCTTTAAATTTGTACCTTAGCAAAAATGCCTCAAACTCTAGCGGTGACAATCTTAATAAACAAAAGCTGCCTTCAAGTGGGAGGCATTTCCAGCTGTTCTTTTCTTGTGATGTCCCTAGTCGGGCTCGTAACAGACTGGAGGTCAGCTGGGACTGTCCTGCTTGGCTGTTCCTGCTCCCCTCTCAACGGTGACAAGCAAGGCTCCAGTGTGACTCTGTAATCCGTTCATCCGTCATCCCGTCTCACTCCATGTGCACCGCCATACATCTCTCTGCTCTCTGCGTTGCTCATTTAACTTCACCATCCATCTTATCCCAGTGACTTTCTGCATCTACACACAACACGAACACTGGCCAAGTGAGCCTGTCCGATTCACCCACGGTAGACGGACAGGTGCGCCTCCACTTTAACTTTTGATTCACAGCATGGCGTTTAGCGGTTTCCCTCTCAAAAAGGAGATCAAAAGCTGTGCATTAACGCGGCTGGGATGAAACAGTGAAGGGTGCCTTTGTAGGACAGAAGTGAAATCATGAGCGCATTAGCGTGGTTTGTTCGCATCACCCGTGGCGGTGGAGGAGAGGAGGCAGGGGATCTATCTTTGTCATTGTGCTGATGAGCCCGTGTGATTAACAGGCCTCTGTTCTCCGCACAGACCGTAGAACAGTGGGAGCCGCTGATGAGCCAACATACAAATACAGTGCTCTTTCATGTCTCCCTTGCTTTCACTTTCTGTGAAAAGTGTGCTTGCTCTTGGTCCATCACTCCATCGCTCCCACTCACGTCTGCAAATAAAACCATAGGGAAACCTGCAAATGATTGCAAGACTTTGACCTTGTAGCATTTCATATTTTTAAAAGGAAAGTTTATCCAAAAATGAAAAATCTGTGATTACTAAACTAATTACCTTTGTGACTCTATCTTCTGCGAAAGACATGAGAATCATTTCTATGCTAATTTTCCAACCAATTCCACAAAAACAGTTTTAAAATGCTTTAAAATGCAAAAATGGATGCAGTCAATAAAGTCAAAATTATGAGATACTAAGTCATCCCAGCAGGCACCGGACATCAATATAACGTCAGGTTGACGTTGGACAGACGTTGCACTTTGGTTAAAGGAGAACTCTACTTCCAGAACAACAATTTACAAATGATTTACTCACCCCCTTGTCATCCAAGATGTTCATGTCTTTCTCTTTTCAGTCATAAAGAAATTATGTTTTAGGAGGTAAACATTTCAGCATTTTTCCCCATATAATGGACGCTTCTCTCTCGGCTGGGATCGTTTACAACCTCATTTGGGATTGTTTGAAGCCGCATTTAAACAGCATTTTGGAAGTTCAAACTCAGGGCACCATTGAAGTCCATTATATGGAGTAAAAAAAAACAAAAAAAACTGAAATGTTTTTTTTCTCAAAAAACATAATTTGTTTACAACTGAAGAAAGACATGAACATTATAGATGACAAGGGGGTGAGTAAATTATTTGTAAATTGTTGTTCTGGAAGTCGAGTTCTCCTTTAAGAATGAAATTCGGGTTGATGTCAGTATTTGATGACATCACAAATCACAATTAAGTGGTCCAGTAAATTAGTATTACAAGCCGCCTTTATTTTATGATCATTTTAAGATTTTCTGCGAATAACGACAAATTTAAAATGTTCCTCATAAAGACCTATTGTATATGGAAGTTGACTTCCACTAGATTAAAAAGAAAAGTCATGCTTAATAAAAGTACATCATAATTAGGACATAAGTTGTAATTATAGAAAAAGGTTGAAATTATGAGATACTGTTAAAAAGTCACCCATTACAACCTCTTTTTATGTAATAATTATTCTTTTTGATGTCACAATGTCAACATTTTATCTCATTATGACTTCATTTATCGTAATTTTGACTTTCTCATTATTTGCTTAGTATCTCATAATTTTGAATTATTATGTTTTTAATAATTATGATTTACCAAAGCATTTTTTTTTCTTATGTGGCAGAAATGGGTTTCCATATACAATATATCTTTTTGAGAAACAGATTTAAATTTAAATGAAAAATCATGCTTAAGTAAATCATAACTAAGACAGAAGTCATAATTATAGGAAAAAGTTGAATTTATGAGATATTAAGTTATAACTGTCAGATACAAATTCATAATGACTTTAAAAAAGGTCACCCAATATTTTTGGCATTATTACAACCTCCAACCTGTCATCATTTTGACTTTTTATGTTATAATAATTATAACACATCACATTTTCAATATTTTATCTCATTATGACTTTGTTTGTCATAATTTTGACTTTATCTCATAATTGACTTAGTATCTCATAATTTCAAATTATTACAATTTTAAATATTAATGATTTACCAAAGCATAAAAATGGGCTTTCATATACAGTATATCTTTTTGATAAACAGATTTACATATATTGTTATACAAGAAAATCTTAACATTTGCCTTAACTCTTCCAGTTATGTGATTTGTGAAAAAAAAAGTCATTAAAATTCATATTTTTAATGAATTTTGTCCTGTTCACATAAGGATCCTTTGATTCATTAATGAAAAAAAAGATCCACATCTAAAGTTCAACTCACTGACTCAGAAATCCAGTCAGGGTGCTTAATGGCTCACTGTGAGGAATATTATTAGTGAGTTAAATTTCCTTAGTTAATTGACTTAGGCTTATCATAATTTTACAGTGCTTTTGCTTTAAAAAAAAAAAAAAAAAAAAAAAAAAATTCTTGAGGGACTCAAACCTTTGTAATTACATGCACAACAACATGTAATATGATCTAAAGGAAGATGACTTTCCGTCATGTTTCATGTATGTTTGCTGCGTCAAACCGCGTTCATTTATCCACTGTGTACCGTGTACCGTGTTGCCCCAAGCAATTCTGTCTCTCAACGATGGGATGGTAGTGTCAGATCGTACTCAGATCAAATATTCTGCCCCCTTACGATTCGTGATTAATATCAATCTCGAAGGCGAAAAGCTTAGGGAGTGGACCGTATGTCACTTAGGATATCCTTAGCTTGTATATTTCACAGTACATCACTGCAAGTAATATTTTCATGAATGTTCGTGTCTGTAGTTTATTGAAAATCTGGATGTGACGCCGGATGGTCAGAGACCCTCTGCTGAGATAAAAGCAGCTGTGACTGAGTGGGCTATGACACGATTGTGCAGCCAAAAGGAAGAAAGATAGATTGATGGGAAATAATACAATTCACAGGGAGGAGTGTATGAGAGAATAGCAAAGAAAGAAAAAGAAAGAGCGTGGGATTGAGGCACAGTGGCAGGTGTCATGGATCCTCTCATGCCGTCTCACACACCCACACTGTGTCTTCATTATGTATGCTGTTCAGGCCCACACAATCACACACATTACAATGCCATAGTCACAGTGTGAGCAATCAAACAGCTCAGGCTATCGGCAAGCATACTGCTCTTTTAGACCGCCTTAAAATGAGGTTTTCTTTTAGACCGAATGCTTTCCTGGTCTTTTTGATGAGAGAATGTCATGTGATTTATTGCAGTATGCAGGGGCAAAGATAAAGAATATTTACAACAGTCATTTCCAGTCCTCAAATCAGGTCTGCGTGATGAAAATTTTAGGTGACTACATTTTTTTTGTCATTAGGTGGCGACAAGTGACTTTTTGAGCAAGACAGTGAATCATTAATTGATCCTATTTGTTCAAATACAGTGCTTCATTTAGAAGACTGTGTGAGTCATTGAATTGTTCACTTAAACGATTCATTCAAAAACACTAATTTGTTCAGTAATGCCACCACACTTTGTTGCTCAGAAGTGTGGTTAATTCTGCTGTGTCTACTTTTTAGGCTATGCCCTTCAGGTAAATATGAGTTTCAAGCACATGAACCACCAAGTAAAATAACTTTTACAAGCAACAAACTCTCAATCCTAATGAGCGTTCACACCATGTCGTAAATACCGACATTACGAGAAAAAAAAAATCGTGATGCAATGTATAAATACATGATAGAAATTTTGAATTCAAATAGTTATTTGGGTTCACATGGCATGCCTTTTGCGCGCTCAAGTCCATTATTTCAAATATTGACCCCCAGCTAGTTCACTCATAATGCTGTGCGCACACCAAACGCGGAGCGAATATTGTCATCGCATTTTAGATTACTTGCAGGATCTTTTTTGTGGCATCGTGTAATACTATGATACAAACGGATGTATTAAACTGGATGTGTCAATGGCAGCTAAATCTGGTTGTCAGTTCACCTTTAATTCCTTAATTGCAGTCTGTACACACATAATTCACTAAAGTATGTCAGTGACAACCACACTGGACAGCCGCATTAACTCCCGAAAAATATGGCCACGTACACACCTCAAGTTTCAGGAGTGACGACCGCATTTAATTGTGGGTGTGAGTCTCGTAAATAATCGTTCCATGTGTATGGAACAGCAGTCACTCACGCATTTGTAACCATAGAAACATTTTGCTGTCTTACGGAAGTGAATAAGAATCTGGCCGTTTGCTAAATCGGTGTACATTGATTTTAACTAAACTACCGCTGATAGATGTGCTGTGTTTTGTTTATGCTCGAGAGCCTGCTTTAGAGAGTGCTGTTTGGCAGTGTTGCCATGTTCATATATATTTAAGCACTTTTGGGCATGTTGTTTGGCCTTAGGTTATAAAGCTAGGCACTTTATAGAGTTAATAAAGTGGTCTGTTATGGATATGAGCTATTTTTTTTTTTTACGTTATAAAACAAAGCATTTAGGTGTTTTAGTGTTTTTTTTTCTGTGAATATCTGGCAACACTGACACTTTACCAAAGGGCTTGTGAATGCAACTAGTCCCATGTCAAAATGTACTAAGATTAAGATTATGCATACAGACGAAGACACATTTCTGATGCACATTTAAATACGTCATTAACAACTAGTTGTTCAGTTCAGTTCAATTCACACTGTGTAGAATTTCTGTAAAAGCAGTTGTCACTACCTGTATTTTTTGGGAGTTAAGGGGATAGTTCACCCAACTAAACTAAACCAAATTAAACCCTGCGACTCGTGACGATACATTGATGTCCTAAGACATGAAACGATCGGTTTGTGCGAGAAACTGAACAGCATTTATATCATTTTTTTTTTTTTTTTGTACCTCTGATTCACCACTATGTCCTACTATCGTCACGAGTCGCAGGGTTTAATTTGGTTTTGTTTGTGTATGTTTTTTTTACTCTCAAAGATTTGGGACTGCAAAGACTGCAACGGTTTGAGTTAAAAATCTTTGTTTGTGTTCTACTGAAGAAACAAAGCCACCTACATCTTGGATGCCCTGGGGGTAAGCAGACAAACATCAAATTTTTATTTTTGGGTGAACTGTCCCTTTAAAATAGTTGTAAAATGCGGCTGCCACTCCCATATTTTAGTTAATTATGTGTGCAGAATGCGATTAAGGAGTAAAAGGTGAACTGACAACCGAATTTAACGGCAGCGTTTATGTGGCCTACAGGTAGTGAAAACCACATTACAGAAATTCTACGCAGTGCGTACAGAACTGAACTAAACAACTAGTTGTTAATAACGTATTTAAACGCACATCAGAAATGTGTCTTCATCTGTATGTGAGATGCAAGAAAATAATAGTGAAATAAGTCTTAACCTTAGCACATTTTAATATGGGGCTTATTGTGCTCATGATCCCTGCTGGAAAGTGTCAGTGTTGCCAGATCTTCATAGGAAAACCAAACAAACAAGGACAAGCTCAAAAAAAACAGGAAAACACCCAAATACTTTGTTTTATAACACACACACACACACACACACACACAAAATCATGTATATAGTGTCTGCAACAGACCACTTAACTTGATAAATTGCCTAGCTATATGAGCCAAGACCAAACAACATACCTAAAAGCGCTTATAAAGTGTTCTCAGTGTTCTCTAAAGCAGCCTCCAAACACAGCACGTCCATCAGTGGTAGTTTAGTTAAAATCGACAGATAAACAAAGTCTTTAGCCAAAAATGGCAGATATCATATTTCTTAATTCTTATTTGCTCCTGCAATACGCCAAAATGTTGCTAAATGCAGGAGTGAATGCTGTTAAGGGACTCCTGCATTAAAATGAGGTTGTCGCTCCTGAAACTTGCAGTGTGTACATAACAAAAGCATTTTGCTGATTGGCTTGTGGGACAACGCATCATGCAAATTTTCCACATCATTTGCATCGGCCAGTGCGATTTCACGGCTATTTGCATCTTTGCATTGACTTTGGTCGCTTCTGGTGTGCACAAACACGGTCGCAAAGCTCATGCACTTTGGAAAGGAGGAGAAAGTGGCACGCAGGGGACGTCGCACGCTACGGTTTCTTGGCCCCCCGGAACAGCATATTCACTCGGGCCCCTGCGATCCCCCCTTGGTAGAAATCACGATCGCGTTCCTCTCGGTAGGAATTGCGTTTCCTCCCTCAGAATCATCCTAACATTCCCCTCCCTTACGGCGCCCCTGCTGTTTTCCATGCTAAGCGGCCACTTAGACAACTTCCACATTGTTTCAGACTTAAATGTGCGAATGTGACTCGAATATAAACAATACATTACCATATATCAGAATTTTTTCTTTCTTTTCGTCAACTTTTTTGGTGGTGTGAAGCAAACAATAGCAAACACAGCTATACCCTGCCAGTAACATTAACACAAATACCCTATACTATTTTTTCGTCCTTTGGCCCACACTGTCAAAAATTTTCCTGTATTTTTACAGTAAGTTACTGGCAACAAGGTTGCCAGCAAGTTACTGTAATTTGTTTTACTGTATACCGTCAAAACAGTATTGTACTGTATTTTTATTATTATTGTATTTTATTTGATTATTGTGTAATTATTATTGTGTATTGTGTAGTTGAAAAAGTATGTACAAATATTTAGTAAAATTGTGATACTACTGTAATTCAGAATAACATTACAAATCAAAAGACAATCCAAAAGTATTTTTATTAAAACATTTCAAAACATTTTAGCAGTGTTGGGGGTGATGCATTACAAGTAACGCGTGTTATGTAATATTATTACTTTTTCAACCATACTAATAAGCAACAATTACTCAAGATAATCTAACATCTGTTTTCCTTTTTTTTTTTTTTATTGCTGAAGAGTTGACGTTTTTTTTTTTCTGCGGTCTACTATACAGACGTGAATTTACTTTTCTCAAAGCCTGAGGCTTTTGGTGTGAAAAGGCTTTTTACATTTGCCAAAAATAGAACTTTTTATATTAAAAACACAAGCAATCCCTGCTCAGATATAAAAAGTAACGCAAAAGTAAAGTAACGCATTACTTTCCATAAAAAGTAACGTAATTAGTTACTTTTTTAGCGAGTACCTCAATATTGTAATGCATTACTTTTAAAAGTAACTTTCCCCAACACTGCATTTTAGTATGGTGTTTGCTACCCAGAGTACAGTGCATCAAAAATTTATAGCCATGAAAGCATTTTAAGCGTGCAAGAATATAAATGGAAAAAAAAACAGATGAATTTTGAGGGCTGGACTGGGAATCAATGTCCTAAGAGAGAACTTGATTTATCTTAAAAATATCCAAAAATTAAATCTTAAAATTAGCAAAAACAACAAGTGTCTCATAACCATCACCCCTAAATGCAGAGCATGTGGGTGGTGGCAGACAAGCCACTGACCCTCTCTGAGAAGTCCTCCATTTAAACATAATTTTACAAACAAGGGACTCATGAACAGCTATCACTAAATAAAAAAACGGCTCTGGATCGTTCAGGTAACAGCACAGTATTAAGAATCAAGTGTATGAAAACTATTATTTTCTCTTGTGGACTATATGTAAAAAATCTTTTATTTGAAATATCTTATTCAGGTCAGTACTAAATAAAAATAGCATGCATTTTGTATGATAAGCCCTCTTATTTTGGTAAAATAATTAACATTTCACAGATTGTGCAAGGTGTATGTAAACTTTTGACTTAGACTGTAAAAAAAAATAAATAAATAAATTTAAATAATACTTACAAAAAACTGCCTTGTGACAGCATTGCCCTTCCCAGGGTGCAAAGACAAGTGGACCACACTGTAGAGCTGCAAGAAATCAAATAAATTTGACTAAATGCGTTAGCCTACTTGTTGACCAAGTATAGGCTAAAGTCATACAGACTATTGCCTATACATGTGTATCAGAGTTATTAAAAAAAAGCATATATTATGCACATATTATGCTTGACATTGCTGAGGATTTTGGGAAGCATTTTACTTTTCTTTGTTGACTACTAGATCATTAGTAACTGATAAAAGTAATTGTCCACTAATCATTTTTATTATCATAAATATTTTTATCAATCCCCATGCTACAGAACTGGTCTTCCGCCTAAATAACGTTAGTTAATAACCTGTAACGTTACCAATATCTTTGACCCCAAACCACCCATTTACATCACAAGTAAAACTGTATTCTCAACCACGTTTAAGTAAGTGACTATGTCCAGTATTAACCGCAACCATGAAGCGGACTGCAAACATTATTATTATTATTATTTACAGCGTTTTAAATGTCAGATAGTGCCGTCAGTTGCAGCGCTCATTATCCCTTAAACAGCGTAACTTATATTAATTATTTTATTATGCATTTTACTAATTTTTTTTTTTAACATTGTGAAACGGCGTTATTTACAGTGTTTTAAACGTCAGAAAGCACCGTCAGTTGTGTCACTCATTATCCCCTAATCCAGACCTGGGCAAACTTGGTCCTGGAGGGCCGGTGTTCCTGCAGAGTTTAGCTCCAACCCTGATAAAACTCACCTGTTTGTAGCTTTCTAGTAAACCTGAAGACACTGATTAGCTTGTTCAGATGAGTTTAATCAGGGTTGGAGCTAAACTCTGCAAGAACACCGGCCCTCCAGGACCAAGTTCGCCCAGGCCTGCCCTAAACTATGTAACTTAAATTAGTTTTTTCTTTTCCATTTTACTAGTTTTTATAATTTGAAAAACTAATTTAAACAACAGAAAGTGCCGTCAGTTGCGGCGCTCATTATCCCCTAAACGGCGTAACTTACATAATTTTTTTTATTTTCCATTTTACTAGTTTTTTTAATTTAAAAATCGTCAAACGGCGTTATTTACGGTGTTTAAACTGCAGAAAACGTTGTCAGTTGCGGCACTCATTATCCCCTAAACAGCGTAACATTTTTTATTTTGCATTTTACTAGTTTTTTTTTTTTTTTAAAAATCGTCAAACAGTGTTATTTACTGTATTTTAAAATGCAGAAAATGCCATCAGTTGTGGCGCTCATTATCCCTTAAACCAAACCTGGGCAAACTTGGTCCTGTAGGGCCGGTGTCCCTGCAGAGTTTGGCTCCAACCCTGATAAAACTCACCTGTTTGTAGCTTTCTAGTAAACCTGAAGACACTGATTAGCTTGTTCAGGTGAGTTTAATCAGGGTTGAAGCTAAACTCTGCAGGGACACTGGCCCTCCAGGACCGAGTTTGCCCAGCCTGCCCTAAACGGTTTTATTTACGGCGTTTTAAATGACAGAAAGTGCCGTCAGTTGCGGCACTCATTATCCCCTAAACGGTGTTATTTAATTTTACTTTTTTTATTTTGCATTTTGCTAGATTTTTTATTTAAAAACTGCCAAACGGCGTCATTTACGGTCCTTTAAACCTAATTTAGGCCTTTAGGTTAAGTCAGTATTTGGTCATACCTCAATTAAATTGCTGCTACCACTATTAACTTTACTACTTTTGCTGCAGTTGTTGTTGTTGTTTACAGTTTCTCACTCACCACAAGACAGGAGCGGCTGACTCTTCTTTTTCCATCAAATCCATGAGTTGCTGGACTCTACTAGACACTCATCGCTTTGTGTACTCATGGTAGCAGCCGCATCGCTTAATCGCTCGTTTGCAGTGTTGAATCGGGCGTCTTTCTTCTCTTCTCCATAATCATAGTATAGTATAGTGTGCGGTGGAGAGGAAATTCTCCCAGTCTGTACCACTTTTCGCCCGATTGATTTCCATTTAGAAAAGCAAACACGTGCAAAAGTTTGGCGTTTCACTGCATTGCAGCTTTAAAGCTTCGTGAACTTTGACCTGTCAATTCGTATCACGTGAAACCGTGTGACCAATAGCAGATCGATACGTCACCGCGTGATCGAAGCTTCGCATCAGTTGAACCAGTTGCTGCGCAAAATGATTCACTAAGCGCTGGAAACACCACACGCTTGTGACGCCTGATGATCAAACGTGTGTAAATGCGACAAGAACTCAGGCTAAAACATGTATTAAAACAGATTTTACAAACCCATTGCAAAAGTTTTATTTAACGTATAATACATGAAATGCAATAAAAATAAGAAAGAACATTTAAATAATAAGTATATGTGTTTTTAAGCATATTTGATATATTTATTATGTCTGTGAGGTATGTATTCGCTGAGTTTCTATAGGCCAATTATCTGTTTGTAAACATTCAGGATACGCGCGCAGCATGGTTGCAGAAAACCGGGGAGAGATAGCCTTTACGGA
>JAHKKF010522736.1:2034-17431 GCA_019740295.1 Labeo calbasu
TTATTTTAAATAGTAAAAATATTTCAAAAATATTTTCTTGTACTTTGGATTAAATGAATGCAGGCTTGGTAAGCAGAAAAGACTTCTTTAAACAAACATTAACAATCTTGACTGGTAGCGTACTTTAAATTCAAACCTCTAACTGTAATTATTACATTTCACTATGTAACCTGTTGTATTACAGACATGAACAGTGTCTAAGATCATGATACTTGTTGAGGAGAGTTGTGTTATTATATTTCTAAGTGATCAGACTTACACTGAGAGGCAATCACGTTATATCTAGACTGAGAATATCATTGAGCTGGGCTCTTCTGACTTGAGCTTGTTTACAACCCATCTAACCCCCCAAACACAACCATCCTACCACTTTAAATTTTTTTAGATAATGTGAAAAAAAAAATGTGTTTAATACTCTTTCTGCTGGAGAAAATTTCTGCTTAAATTTTTAGTGTTGTCTTTAAAGCTGCTATAATATTATTGTGGTGAGCAGACTATGTTATTTATGGTTCAATCAATGTTTTTAATTAATTGTGTTTTTTCAGGGTTCTTCAGCATCCCAATATACTGCAGTGTCTTGGTCAGTGTGTGGAGGCCATCCCTTTTCTGCTTGTTTTTGAGTACTGTGAACTGGTAAGTTAATTCGGGTGATCTGATTTATATAAAACGTATCTATTTGAAAAATGTAATTTATTCTTGTGGTGCAAAGCTGAATCTTTTAGCGTCATTACTCCAGTCTTCATTGTCACATGATCCTTCAGAAATCAGTCTAATATGCTGAACAATTTATTTCAATTGAATGAATCCTTGCTGAATAAGTGTGTTACTTATTTTTGGACAGTAATATATTCACTGATTTAATTTACTGCTGCCTTCAGGTTAGTTCATTTTAGCAATTTCGTGTTGCTTCATTTTTCTCTTCAAGATTAAAGGATTAGTTCACTCCAGAATAAAAATTTCCTGATGATTTACTCACCCCCATGTCATCCAAGATGTTCATGTCTTTCTTTCTTCAGTCAAAAAAAAAAAACGTGCACTTTATTAACACTGGATTGGTACTTCCTATGTCACACGTGACCTTTCGAATGTGATTAAATAATGCGTGACAGTGAGCTAGTGCAACTATATAAATATAAATTTGTTAAAAAAAAGTATATAAATTTGTTTTTTTTTTCATCGTTTCACTAGATAAGACCCTTATTCCTTGACTGGGATCGTGTAGAGATCTTTAAAGCTGCTTTGAAACTGCAATTTGGACCGCTAACCCATTGGCCACCATGTATAAAAAAAAATCCTGGAAATCCTGGAAAATTTCCTCAAACCTTAATTTCTTTTCGACTGAAAAAACATCTTGTATGACAAGGGGATGAGCAAATTAACAGGAAATTTTAATTCTGGAGTGAACCGATCTTTTAAGAGAGGAAGCCAGTGCAAACAAATTAACAGATTTTACAAGAGGCCTTAGTCTGGACACCATATTTCATATCCATTCTGACTCCGTTGTACCAGTTAAATAAGGATAAGTTGGAACACAGTGTGTTTGTTTATGGCATCAATGAAATCTTTAGGGCTTTTTATGTTCTCATTTTAATCAGTGATATAATAGATACTTGAAAACATCTGTTTTTTCAATTCTTCCGCATCTGTCTAGCACTCCAGATCATATTTTCTTGCACTCTTGTAAGCACCTGAATTGGCCGTTGTGGAATCTTGTTTCACAGCCACATACGGCATCTCAAATTCTTACCGGACAAGTCTGATGAAAGCACAGATACTCCAGCGTACCTCACTTCTTTATTTGTTCCCAGCACTTTAATTAGGCCAGCATCCGTCATAAGTTACACAGCCAGTGACTGTCAGTGGGCTGCTTCTTGCCCTTTGATTTATTTTCTGTTTTTCTTGATCTATTTCGGGTGCGCTGCTTGTGCCTGAGAAGGATATGAGCCACATAACTGCATGCAGTAGGTAGCTCTCCGATTCCCTCATATCCCAATAAAGCAACAGGATTCTTTTACTGACACTGTCACTCTCACATCTTGCTGCGTTGGTGCATTTTATCACCATGCTGCAGAAGTTACTAAGAGCTCGAATATGATTGTGAAAATGATTTTACGGATACTATTGTGGCTTTTATTACTAGTTTGAATGAGCGTTTATTTACATTTTTAAAAAAGTTTTAGTCATTTTTGTGCCTTGGGAGCTAGTTGAATAAAAATAAGCTAACAAATTAACATTTGTTATTTTAAGTAACAGTGGTTTCAGTTTTCGTTTTAGTTAACTATAATATATCTACATGAATTTCAATATCAGTTACTATGTTGAAGTGCTGCAGTAAAGACGCACTGTGTTCTTGCAAGTCTCGAATGTGCGAGTGCAAAGTGAAACAAACAACAAACAGATGTCATCATCTAACGAGTTCCTTGCCAATGGTTTTACGCACATGTTGACCACAAAGATGGCGTCTTGTTGCGTTTCTCGTCTGCTAATCTGCAGAAGCATAATAATAACAGTTTCTGAGACATGCCAGTTCACTGCTCGCTGTTTGCACAAGCAACTAAATCATCTGAGACAATATTCTTTATTTCCTTTCAGTTTCTGCTGAGCTTGACTCCGCTCACGCGCTGTAATTAGTTAGCTGTGTGTTAATCCCACAGCGGTGTTGGTTAGGAACATTCTGCACACCTGACCAGTTGTTAGGAACAATGCCTGTGGTCTGGGATCCTCTGGGCCTGAGCAGGGATGGCTTCGAGCCATACCGCCCGTCTCCAGAGAGAGAGAATGAGCTCACTGTAGCCCACTGTTGCATAATGCAGTCTGGGCCGTTTCCTTAGCTGGTGTTACAGCTCGGGTTTCGACCCAAGCTGTTCCTTTTCTGAGTCGGAGTGTGGCTTCACACCAACCAAGAGGCTAAGACATAGACCTTTTTGGTCGTACGGTCCTACAAAATCCCATCTTAGACGAATAACGGAGAAGCCTGTGCTGCACAGTTCTGGCCTCGATTCCATCCCAGACCAGTTTGTGTGGGATGAATACTCGAATTGAGAGGTTTGGTTGAGGTAGTCAGCAGCTATGTTCAGAATAGCATACTACTTATTTTTTTGGCATGTAGTATGTTTACTGTGGACATGTAGTATGCTTACTGTGTAAAATGTTGTTCAACCACATTTTTCTCTTTAAAGCCTCAAATGTCTGTCTCTTTCTTGACTCATCATTTTATCAGACAGGCAAAAAAATATTTCCAAGATTACGGCAACCCAGGCAATTAAGTAAACGACTTAATGAGGTCATGTGACAACAATGTTATTTTTAAAAATGTTGTTTGGTTGCATAATGTTTATATGTTCAAAAGTTTGGTGTCCGTACAAGTTTTTAATGCTTCCGAGTATGTTCTGCTAGCCAAAGGATGCATTTACTTGATTAAAAATACAGCACAAACAGTAATATTGTAAAATATTACAATTTGAAACCATTTTCTTTTTATATATATATATATATATATATATATATATATATTTTTTTTTTTTTTTTTTTTCAGTTGCTTTTTTTTAAACTTTATTTTAAGGTGTCATTATTACGATGTATTTATACATTTAAGCACTGAGTAATATTAATTAACTACATGTATTTACTATATGTGACCCAGGACCACAAATCCAGTCACAAGGGTCAATTTTTTTGAAAATAAGATGGGATAGGATAGGACAATATTTGTCCGAGATGCAACTATTTGAAAATCTGGAATCTGAGAGTTAAAAAAAAAAAATCAAAATATTGAGAAAATTGCCTTTAAAATTGTCCAAATGAAGTTCTTAGCAATGCGTAAAATTAATCAAAAATTACTTTTGATATATTTACGGTAGGAAATTTACAAAATATCTTCATGGAACATGATGTTTACTTAATATCCTAATGCTTTTTGGCATAAAACAAAATCTATAATTTTGACCCATACAATATATATTTTGCTACAAATATACCTGTGCTACTTAAGACTGGTTTTGTGTTCCAGGGTCACGTATGGTTACGGTTAAGATTAGGGTTTGGCTTAGGGTTACGTGCATGTAATTATGCATAATAATTAATCATTATTAAAATAGTAAATACATGTAACGTAACAAGGGCACCTTAAAATAAAGTGTTACCTTTTTATCTTTTTTAACCATTCTAATATGCTGATTTTCTGCTCAAGAAACATTTTTATTCATATTACGTTCTTATAAAAATGTTATTACATTCTTATTACCATTATACATTTAATTCAGGATTCTTTATTGAATAGAAAGCTCAAAAGAGCAGTATTTATTTAAAATAAAATCTTTTGTAACAAATGTCTTTATTGTTGTCTTTACTGATCAATTGCGATGTGTTCTTACTGAATAAAAGTATTAATTTCTTTTAAAAACTTGGTCACACTTTATTTTAAGGTCCAGTTCTTGTTATTAACAATCCATTAACTGCGGCTTTTGCCTCAATAAACTCTTAATTTGCTGCTTATTCATAATAAGGTAGTTGTTAAGTTCAGGTATTGGGATGTAGAAAATGGTCATGCAAAATTGGTGCTTTATAAGTATTAATAAACAGTAAATATGTTAATATTAGTCATGCTAATTAACTATTAACTAGTTAATAGTGAGAATTGTTCTCTATATTAAAGTGTTACCAAAAACTCTTACTAACCCTAAACGTTTGAACAGTACACTCTTTAAAATAAAGGTGCTTCACAATGCCATCGAAGAACTTTTTTGTTTAAATGGTTCCATAAAGAACCTTCAACATCTGAAGAGTCTTTCTGTTTCACATAATGTTCTTTGTTGCGAAAGAAGATTCAAGGCAAGAAAGAGATGGTTCTTTAAAGAACCTTTGAGTGAATGGTTCTTTGTGGAACCAAAAAATGGTTCTTCTATGGCATCGCACCTTTATTTTTAAGAGTGTAGTGTATTTCTTTTAGATATTATGCAGCATGCAAGTGCATATTCTCAAGTATGCGGTAAGAAGCACGCTAGTATTCCATTCTGAACATGTCGCACCATCTCTCCTAATGAGAGTCAGCTGCTGGTCTACTCGTTTCCAGTTTGTACAGTGCAGAGCGGGAAGTTCTTTTTTTAACACTGTATGTCCCGTCCCTGTCCTTTTCATCTTTTACCTTCCGAGGTGTAGAGAAGCGCTTGTGGATGGCTGATTTTTCTTTGTGTATTGCTGGTAACCATTGGTAACCCTGACACAGTGCATTTTAGAGAGAAATATAGCTGCAGGGTGCAATTGGAGCTGCTTTGCAGAATGCCAGTTGCTCTGTGATTGAGTGACAGTCTCTCCTGTAAAGGCTTTCTTTAGGGAGCTGCACCAAGTGTATGCGTGTTTATGTGTAGACCAAGCCCCTGGTAAGATTTACTGAGATCTAAAAGTGATCATACGTTTCACAATGCTGTGCACTTAACATGACTTAAGAACTCGAAAACGTCAAGAATAACCTTAAGCCATATTTCATACAAAAACAAAAGAAATGAGAATGTTTGCTTTTTTCACAATCATGCCTAAAAACATTGTGACAAAAACGAGAATTACAAAGAAATGTTAAAAGTATAACACAATAATAATAATGTTGTCATATATCATATGCAAAATGCTTAATCAGACTAAAAATAAGCATCAGTTTCACTTGGCAGTAGTCATATATTATCATGGTCACATGACAATACGAAACCCTAGGCTTTCCGAAAAAAAAAAATGTTTTTAAAATATATTTAAACATTTATTTAAATATTCTAACATAAAAGGTTTTTTAAGTTGGTGTTTTGGGCCATTATGCTTTGACACAGTATCTGTCAAACAAACTAAAACCGAAAGCGCAGTATGGCTTAATCTCTTCATTAAGTCTGTTTTCGTTGTGCATTTCGTTCAGGCAGTCAGCTTGTGATTTGGTGTTTTCCATGCCTCAAAATGACTCTGTTTATAGTTAATGCAGTGAACTCGTTTATTCCATGTAATGTGAGTTTAGCACAAGTTTGGGTACGCGACAGCCACCAGTTATGCTTTTTTTGTGCCAGATGATTACAGCAGTTCACTAGACTGGTAGTGAGACGCGTTTTTGTAAACCTCTACTGCAGTTTCCGTTAAAATAAAAGCTTAAAAGTGCAGTATGAATTGCTGACAGCTAGCTACTGTAGCCCAAATTCAAAATATCTATAAGTGTAGAAATGAGGAAAGAAGAATTGTAATTCATTTTCATGATATTTTGCAGTGCTGTTGTTTTACAATAAATGGCTATTACTGTCGTTGTTGTTGTTATATGTGAATTAGTTTGGCTTCCTAAAACACCAGTGTGAATGTAATTTAGACTGTGACAGTATATAACAATTGAAAAGAGGGTTGAGTCCCATTTAAAGTTCAGGTACAAGTCAATTCTTTTTTTCTGACTTTCGTAGTTTTTGAACATGAGTTGGAGCTCTTCATTTTAAACTCTCAAAGTGCATTAGACAGATTAATTAAATGTAAAATGTGCAAAATTTTAATTTTTTTCCCCAATTCTTCATTTGTCTTTTTTTGTGGACATCATATTGCATTATTGTTGTATCAAGAATTTTAATCTCGTTGGCAAAATGCAACTTTTCCATTTTCCCCATTAGATTTTCATAAAATGTGCCTCCTTTTGGGTAAAAAAAAAAAGTAACTCACATATGTGACCCTGGACCACAAAACCAATCACAAGTAGCATGGGTGTATTTGTAGCAATAACCAAAAATACATTGTATGGGTTAAAATTATATATTTTTCATTTATGCCAAATAGCATTAGGATATTAAGTAAAGATCATGTTCTATGAAGATATTTTGTACATTTCCTACCGTAAATATATCAAAATGTAATTTTTGATTAGTTTTACGCTTTGATAGGAACTTAATTTGGACAACTTTAAAGGCAATTTTCTCAATATTGATTTTTTTTGCAACCTCAAATTCCAGAATTTAAATAGTTGTATCTCTGTATCCTGTCCTAATCATATATCAATGGAAAGCTTATTTTTTCAGCTTTCAGTTGATGTAGATATCTCACTTTCAAAAATTGACCCTTACGACTGGTTTTGTGGTCCAGGGTCACATATGCTTTTTTTCATATCATAATGAAGTGGTTATAACCAAAGTGGATTCGTTTTTAAAAATGGATACTTGGAAGCTTTATATTCTATGCAAACAAAGCTTGCTTGCTTTACAGGTTGGTTGATTTCACAGAAAGTTAATCATGTATTACATGGCTGCCAGCTGTAACGCTGTTTCTCCCGCAGCATTCCAAAGGGAGTACTTTGCCCTGTGTCGCTAGGAGTCTGAGATAACAGGATCCTCTCGAGACCAGCGTCTGCGTCCTCTGAGACTTGCGTAATAATACTCGGTCATTGAGCGAGTAGACTTAAAATTGTGGAAACAGTTGAATGAGTGATCTAATTAATGTACATTTTTACCAATAAATCAAATGTGTTTTTACTGTCAAATCAAGTAAGTGGCTTTTTAAAAACACTACTAACGGCACTCTTTTTTTTCTGCCACTTTTTATTTAAGAGCTAATGAAATGCACTTTTCTCCCAGAGCTAAACTGGCCTGCAGTCTTTGGCCCAGAAACTCAACACAGCTGAACAGCCCTGATTTGCCCCGCACTGTCTTACTGCTGCTTTTTTTATTTTTAAATTACCGTGACACAGCATATAGTAGTCTCTATTAAACCACCTTTCCCTTATTTGGTCGAGTTGCCCGTGCAGGGGTACAGCATTTGTACAGAGAGAGAATACTGCCCCTCTGTGGCTGCCAATGCAAGTTATGTTTCACACATGTGCAGGCTGAACAACTTATGCAGGATTGATTTATTCTCAAACAAACTTATGATATTTGCTTTCCAAGATGCTTACGTTCTGCAAACTCTTTGGTTCTGCTGTCGTTAAATGTGATTGGGTCATGAAATGTCTTGTAACTCTTGCCCTTGTGTTTGTTTTGATGTGCAGGGGGACCTGAAGAGTTACGTTTCTCAGCACGAATGGCTGTACAGGAATGGAGAACTGCTGCAGTTGCAGAAAATGGCCTGCGAGATCGCTGCTGGGGTCACCCACATGCACAAACACAACTTCCTGCACAGGTTAACCATGCAAATGTCAATTTACATCTCAGAGATGCACATACATTCATTTCCATTTCATTTCTCATTGGTTTGGCAATATGCAAAAGAAATGCACAAGAGCTTGTTCAAAGCAACTCGTGGCATCGATCCGAACTTGTCCGTTGCAGCTGCACGTGTGTGTTTTTGTCCACCCTTTCCTCCTTTGCGCCAACTGGCCTCTTTTCTTTTTTTCCAAAAAAGGCCACGGCGCTGTGAAAGGCAACGTTGCACTTTCATTCTTCCCCTTCCAGGCTTCTGGAGGAAGGCTGAGTTATCTAGGGTGTCTTGCCATGCTGAGCGCGTCTGTACCCTCCCGCATGCTCAGAATATGCTAAAAGGTGTCCGATTGCACAGCTCCCCTGGATTATGGGGTGTTGGCTGTCCACCGCCGCTGGGATATGATGATTCTGCGGTTTGAGCGTAAGAGGATCCCCCCGAATGGGGCGCTGAGGGTGGGCGGGGTTATCTGGCTTGCAACTCCAAAGGAGGCTTGGAGATTCCATGCTGTTGTTGTGGCCATCGTGAAAATACTTGCGCTCCTTGATTTTTGCTTTCAGAGGTGATTTACTGCAAAACGCTGATTGATGCTTCCACTGTGGGCATCTAGATGAGCTAGTTTGGTTGAATGGAATGGCACGAACCAAAAAGAGCGGAAGATTGCATGTGCAAATGTAACTTTCCTAGATTGCTCTTGTGCCTAAAGGCCTGCTGAAGCCTCATCGGTCAATTTGTGGTGGTCCGAGCGTCAGAGGAGAACCAAAGAAACGCTTTTGTGTTTTGTTGAGATTTTCTTATTTTTATAATAGTACCTAGGCATCAAAATGCTAAAGTTCAGATTCTTGGTAGAGTGACCCCAAATCTCACCCTCTGCTCAGGCAAGTGCACAGACACCCACTAAACACTAGGTGGCGCTATAAAAAGGACGTTTCACCAATAACTCCAGAACTGTATTAGCTGGAACAATTTTATTTCCCTGATTCCCTGAGGTATTGACATTGTGAGCACGCTCACACAGCAAATCAAATCCCATCAACAAGAGATGCGATAGCAGAAATATGTGACCTTGAACCACAAAACCAGTCATAAGGGTCAGTTTTTTGAAACTGAGATTTCGATTGATGTATGGTTTGTTAGGATAGGACAAGATACAACTATTTGAAAATCTTCAAACTGAGGGTGCAAAAAATCAAAATATTGAGAAAATCACCTTTAAAGTTGTCCAAATGAAGTTCTTAGCAATGCATATTACTAATCAAAAATTAAGTAGTTTTACGGTAGGAAATTTACAAAATATCTTCATGGAACATGATCTTTACGTAATATCCTAATGATTTTTGGCATAAAATTGATAATTTTGACCCATGCAATGTATTTTTGGCTATTGCTACAAATATACCCGTGCTACGTATGACTGGTTTTGTGGTCCAGGGTCACATGTTCTCATAACCTTTAGATAATGACTCTGTTCTTGTGTCAAAGTTGTAAATTTTCCCTCCTTTTCCAATGTGCTTGGACCTTGATAATTTGTGCTTGCAGCTACATATATAATTTTTTAATGGTTTTAGTTTTAATTAAGGATAATAACGCTGTGAATTTTCCATGTATGGCCAAAAGCACTGCTCTGCTTCTCAGTGACCCGCCAACTGTACTGTATTTGCCCCTTTTGCCAAGGCCAAAATGTAACGTCTAAAATATCTGTCCATTTATCTTGCCGTGGTTTCAGTGAGCCTGACAGTAGCCCTGCGCTGTGTGAGCACACCGCTAGTGTCAGCGGTTTCTCGAGAGAGGGTGTAAAAGAGACACTGCTCAGAAAAGATGGCCAGCGCTGAAATCAGAGCTGGCATGTCCAAGAGCTCAGTCTGAATGAGACACCATATGTCCTCCTGTCCCACTTACTGCCTCAGTGGGCATATTGTTCCCCTCTGGGAACAATATTCTGGTGCTGTGCGAGTGAGAAAAGCTTTAGCATCAGTGCTTTTGTTGAGCTCAACAAGTAGCCTGTAGCTCAGATTTGTTCTTGTCCTGCCGGGAAGAAAAAAATTAAGCAGCATGCACACTTCTGCTGGCCTGTTCATAGTAACCGAACTGCAAAACACACTCACTCAATCTGGCATGGCATTAGGAAACAAACAAACAAACAGACTCACTTGCGATTATGTGTCCACACTGTCAGCACGCACTTACGTTAATTGGACACATTGGATAGAGACGATGACATCTTTTCAGGTTTAAGTTTAGCTCAAAGCCAATTTAAATAAGTCAGTGACTTGAAAATCACTTTTTAGTTAGGAGTCATGATTTAGGCTAGTTGTAAATAAGATTAGAAAAAAATTTGAAAAAAAAAAAAAAAATCTGGATCTCAGGATTTGTTGTGTCTTGTGGCATTGGGTCACTAACTGTACATTCGTATTTTTGTTTCAAGTAGGAATGATTCTCTAATCGGCTTATATGCCATTTTTTCTAAACTTTAAATAAAATTAGGAACAAACTCAAAGCACATGGGTAAAATTCACATGCATTATCTAATCATGCTGGGAATGTCACGTGTGACATAGGTGGAAGTATCGACCCAGTGTTTACAAATCGCCCTGTCCGTTTCTCGCCCTACCCTTCCGTTTGGAAGTACACGGGCAAAGAACTAACCGCGCATGATTTTTCCAACGTAATTTTGTAAAGTCATTGATGTGCATCTTAGAGTTAGTGCAAGATGAGCATTTGTGGTTTTTTGTATTTTTTAGAAAGTGACCGATTTTGAGAGATTTGAGAGATCCCCATTGAAGTCCACTATATGGAAAAAAATCCTGGAATGTTTTCATTAAAAACCTTAATTTGTTTTCGATTGAAAAAAAGAAAGACATGAACATCTTGGATGACATGGGGGTGGGTAAATTATCAGGAAATGTTTATTCTGAAGGTGAACTAATCCTTTAAGCCAAAAGGCCTATTTTTTAAATGCATGTTATTGATTTTGTGAATAATCCATCCATAAATTGACCTTATAAGTTATTAAAATTAAAATGAAATGCTTCATTTAAAACATCACAACAATAATTTTTTTCATATTGGTAACGTAGGCAGTATAGTTGATACATCACACTACAAGAGAACCATTTTACATGTGAATGTTTTTTAAAAACATGCTCCTATCTTCCTTCACAGTGATTTGGCTTTGAGGAACTGCTATCTCACAACAGACCTGACTGTCAAAGTAGGAGATTATGGCATTGGCCCTTCGAGTTTTAAGGTAAAGCCTGAAAAGGCAAAATTATTTAGTTTGTGTAACTTTTTTAGTGCAGTAAAATATATATATATGTATTTTTCTTTATCCTTGCAGGAGGATTACATCACCACAGAGGACGACCAATGTGTGGCCCTGCGTTGGCTTGCCCCTGAGCTGATTGGTGAGCTGCATGGGGGTGTGATAACATCAGAACAGACTAAACCCAGCAATGTTTGGTACGTAACTCAAAATCATAGTTACCCTACCTTTAGTTGTGTAATAGAATGCGCTTTTGGAGTCTTGTCCTATTGAAGTATTTTGTACCATCTCACAGCAGTCGGCAGATCAGAGCCCTCTGAAAGTGAGCTCCAGGGTTGTAAATTTAATGGTCCTTGAGTCTTATAGCATCTGTGGATAGGTCAAACTGGCCAAATGATGGCTTGGATGTCAGCCAGCTATTTAATAAACTTATTACAGAAATATCCCTTTTTATGTTTTGTCAGTTAAAAATCTTGAATATTGGGTCTTATTTTTTGGACTTAATGTGGTATAGGTTTAGAACTAATATAACTTCATATTCCATGTTCATAACAGAACAAGCGTTTTATGTTTTCAGGGCATTGGGTGTGACATTGTGGGAGCTGTTTGAAGGTGCAAAGCAGCCGTATCCTCACCTGTCAGATAGAGAAGTGCTCCACCATGTGCTCAAGGATCAACAAGTCAGACTTCTCAAGCCACAGTTGGACTTACCATACTCAGAAAGATGGTTAGTTCTTCACACCTGCTTCTGTTTTTATAAACAAGATCAGTTTCTCTGTTGAAACTTATTAACGTCGTGCTTGGGTCCACAGGTATGAGGTTCTACAGTTTTGTTGGCTGCCTGCAGACAAGAGGGCCACCGCTGAAGAGGTCCACCGCCTGCTCACGTACCTTCGTATGCAAGGTCAGAAAGATGTGGAGGATGACTTCGAGCAGCGCTGGAGCTCTCTCAAACCCAATCCCTCCACTCGTCAAGCCACCGTCAGTCATTCGTCCTTCCCCATCCTGGAGCAGTTTGATGACGGACGAGAACCAGACGAGGTGCTCACAGTCACCGAAACGAGTCGTGGGCTAAGTTTTGAATACGTGTGGGAGGCAGCCAAGCATGACCACTATGACAGCCACAATCGCTCTGCCATGGACACTACTTTGAATTACCACAGTATGTTCTTTCCAGTGCCACGGCAAGATATTCAGGCTCATTTCCCTGACACTGCAGCGCAAGCTGAAAGCGGCAGAGTCCCGGAAACCTTGCCGGTGTTTGATGCACACAAAGCATCCTCTGGAAATGACTACTTTATTAAGTTGGAGGAGCTAGATGAGAGTGAAATTGGCATGGGAGAAAGTCAGGGTGCTGAAGGTACCAATGCTTCAGAGCAGCATCAGTATGTAGTCTTGCAGGATGTCCGATTGGACGAATCCAGTACAGATGCTGATTTTTTCCATCAGAGCATTGACTCAAAAGACTCGTTCCTTCAGGACAGCCACATATGGTCCTCAAGTGAACACGAGAGCCCGTATCATACTAACATTTTCAGTGAGGGTGATGCAAAACTGGAAGATTCTCATTCATTCACTGGAGGTTTCATGGAGCTCCCGGACATAAATGTGCAGAAGAAGGAGTCTGATGGCGAAGCCATTGGGAAAGAGGCTAGTGATAGTTTTCAGAAGTCTTTTTTAGGGGTCGGACCAGAAGCTATTCATCTGGAGATCTCTAATCAGGAGAGCTCAGATGTAATGAAGCTTCTTAACACTGAGAATCTGGCTGAAAACTTTTTGTTTCTTAAAGATAGCAGCCTAATGAAGGACAAATCACAATCTGAATCAAAAAATATCCAGGAGACCATGAGCTCCATCCTTGAGACTGATGTCTCAGATAGTGTAAACCTCACAGGTGAGTCTTTAAAATCAGCCGAGAATTCTGCACAGCTCAAGAACGAATTCTTGGACTTAGTCAGTCCGATTTTAGATGATTTTCTGTCGCCTTTGAAAGGAAATGAAACAATGGTGCCTTTTGATATATTAGTAACAGGAGAAACCTGTAGCAACCACCTGCCAGACGCAAATGGCTCCTTGCGTTCCCCAAAATCTGGGAACTACTCCTCTTCTGATTCTACCTCTGAGAGTGTTGAGGTCATTGTTGACAGTCCATCTGATAGTCATCAGTCCCTTGAAAGTGCCACTACAGATACGCAACACACGTGCATAGATGCCAAACCCCCCAGCCTTGAAGAATGCTTCGGAGCCTCAAAGGACAATGGGCAGTATCAAGAAATCAGCGATGGAGCTGAGCTTAGCTTTACTACTTCACCTGTTGGTGATTGTACAGAAGGTGGCCTCACTGAAGGTCTAACAAGTAGCGACTCAATGAGTGATATAATGGAGCTGGACAAGAAGACGGCCAACGATATTCCACCCTCAGAAGCCATCGATCAAGATCAAGAAACTTTATTGGACAACCACGTAACTCAGGACATGTCCTCACTGTTGGTTTCAGACTCCGGTCTTGACCAAATAAGCCAGGACAGCCTTCTTGATGATAGCACCTCTTCCACTCTTCCAACCATTGAGAATTCGGCTGAAACACCAGATTCGTTAGATTCTTTGGATGTGGTGCATGGGCAGTCTTTGGAAACGCCTGTTAATAAGCTTCAACCCCCATACAAAGCAGCCGACAGTGGGTATGAAACGGAAAACCTTGAGTCACCCGAGTGGAACTCTCAAACGGGCTTAAGGGACTCCTCTGAAGAGAATGAGATGGGAAATACCGGGGGGCCTGCGGCACTGGTTCCACCGGAAATTGTCATTTCTGAGGTGGACACTGTACCTGATGTTCAGGTGAATGGTGGTGGAGTTGATCACCAACAAGACCATGGCGAAGTTCCCTTTGGTGGAAACTACCGAGACTCCGCTTACTTCTCAGACAATGAGGAACTTGATAAGAAAAGTGATGACATCAGTGGAAGCGGCTCTGGAGATGCTTCATTTTGGCTCCAGAGTAATCGAGAAGCTGACGGAAGCCAAGGAACTGAAGCTGTGGAGGAGCAATCGGTTTCCGAGACTTCCCCTGAATCTGCAGAATCAATTGAAGGTGATGTCCAGGCTCCAAGGACTGTTCTTCCTGAGTTGGTTCTCACCACTGAGGAAGATTGGAGCCAGGAAAAACCATTGACTGTTGACGACTCAGACCAAACTGCAGCCCCAGAACATGCAGCAACATCCACTACCTCAGAGCAGCCCTCAACGGATGTAATGGTTCATGCAAAACTAACCAGGACGTACGCTGGGGAAATAACAAAGAAGAAGGAGCCAGATATGGAGGGGAGATACTTGGGCAAGCTCGATGGATCCTCACTGGAGTATGGCACCGAGGACGGGATGGATGCTGATGAAGAAGATGAGAACAGTGATGAGTCTGATGAGGATATGCGTGCTTACCGATTGCACAGCTCTAGCTCTGAGTGCAGTGAGGATGATGTTGTGCACCCAGTACCTGTTATCATCTCGGACGACAGTAGTTCCCTCAACCTCAAAAGCCTGCTGAAACCCAAATCTCTTCAGACTGCTAAAGCAAAATCAGAGGAGGGCAGCAATGGAGATAATAGACGCGGAGTGTCATTCTTTGATGATGTTACCGTCTACCTTTTTGACCAGGTCTGATGTTTTCCTAATCTGTTTAAATACAGCTTGATTGTTTTTTAAGATGCATTTTTTAAGTTTGATTCTTTGTTTTTCAACCAAATAGGAAACTCCAACAAAGGAACTTGGTGAGCATACTCTTGACCCCAGTAGTCAACTGTCTGATTTCAGCAGTCCAGTGGCCTCCTCCAGCTACCTTAATAGGTTCACCAACTCTGAAAGCTCCACCGATGAAGAAGGTAATGACCATACATATATTTTTCTTGAAGGGAACCCCCAGGGATTAAGACTTACATGGTTTAATATAACATAAATGATGTCACTTACTGAAATATGTAGTAGAAATCTCATGAAAGACTT
>JAHKKF010522736.1:17481-43111 GCA_019740295.1 Labeo calbasu
CCACTACACAACTCAGGAAATGAAATACTGATACGATGCTACATTGTGCAGTGTTTGGTTGCGATTTTCAGTCGAAGAGCAACAAGACAAACAATTAAGCCTTCACTGCTTTCCTAGTGATAAGAAGAGGAGAAATGAATGGGAAGATGTCTGTGGATGAATAAAACTTCCTAAAGACCCACGTTTTTTTTTAGGCTTTTCGTAGACCACAGCTACTGAAAGAGCTTACAAATGACAGAGACAAGAAACGCTAGATGCCATCCTGGCAGGATGCAAACATGCTGACGCTTGTCATGACACCTGCAGCCACTGAAGGAGTTTCTCATTGTGGATTTCACTCAATATCTGGGGTCAATATCTGGTTAGACTCATTGTGTGGAAAAAAACAGTGGTGCTGCATTTTTGGTTTAAGCCTACGCTAATATCTGTCACCACCTGCTCTTTCGGTAGTTGTGGTCATCGTATCAGTATTTTATTTTCCGAGTTGTATTGTGGTGAAAATATCAACGGTAGTGTCAGTAACTCACCGAGTGCAACCATTTCACCCCCCCCACAGTCCAAAATAGGTATATGTATAAAACAATGTGTATTCTTTAAATAACGCAAGTCTTTTATGGGTTTTCTGCTAAATATTTCAGTAAGAGACATAATTTACGTTATATTGAACCATACAAGTCTTAATACCCAGGGCTTCCTTTGAAAATCTGTTGTTGTGTTTACATGGTTTTTGAAACCATTTTTTAACATTTTGTATTGCCTCCAAAACACCACTGTTGTATAAACGAAAGGTCAAAACGCATAAGTAGTTTTCCGTTTTTAGTTAAAAACTGTACACTTTTTGGACGTGTGACAAGCCCATTTCAGATCTTGGAGTCTCTACTAAGAAGCTGATGAGTTCAGTCATGTGTGATTGATTAAGGAGGCGTTCAAATTATGCCGTGTTTTGGATACTCCATGATCAGGGATGGAAACCACTTGTCTGTTTTTTTTTTTAACTGTAAAACCCTTTAAACCAGTGGCCCTTATCCAAAAATCATTTCTGCGATGCGGAATACACGGACAGAATGGTGGAATCCAGGTGTAAAAAATGGAATTTACTGTATAACGCGGAATGTCACAGAATTTGCCAAATTTTGGATGAATAAATCAAAAGTAGGTCAGTACACTTAAATCAGAATGTAATATGGACTAGTGTCTGTGAATATTAAGCCAAAAAAGACTATTTAAATATGAATCCCGCATGTTTTGCGTGTCTTTGTTTTAATGGAAGGCGCAGATGCGTTTACTACACATACTGTGTTCATGAACACAAACATAATCTCTAGAACCACTCTGAGAGTCACTTTATAAGCATTTTACCATTTCTTTTGAGAAAAAGTGTTGTCATAAATGTCTTCACAGCAACCCGTCAAAATAAAATGTAGTTTAACTTGAAGAAATTGTGACAGAAATATATTACTTAATGTAATGATAGTACTATTACCTAATAACAGGGTTTGTACAAGGTGCTTGAAGTACTTGAGTTTGACTTTTTGAAATTTAAGGCCTGGAAAACCCTTGAAAATAGCAATATTCCTGAAGAGGTATTTGAAAAGTGCTTGAATTATTGAAAGACAGCCTGTCTATTAAATAAGTGTTTTAATAGACAGTGTTTTCATTTTAATCCGGAACCAAAGAGCTACATTTAAGAACAGTCTTTAGTCTAAGGCGTATGGGATATTTTCATTTAAAAACCCAGTCACGTTTGAAAAATTAAAAAGCAGATTTTCTACACTTTTTCTCATCAAACAGGTGACTTGCGAGCTTCTAAGCCTTTAAACCTTTTGATTTGTTTCACAGGTGGTGCATTCGAATGGGACGATGACTTCCCATCTCCAGAGCCCAATTTCCTTGGAAAAGCAGCCAGTGATCATTCTGCCAGTAGGCCCGGTGGGACCTCGGCAGCTTCCAAGTATTTCTCACCACCCCCTGCGAACCGCACCCTAGAGCAGAGCTGGAACAGTCCCTCCAACTACTCGCGCTTCTCCATCTCCCCAGCCAGCATCGCCAGCTTCTCCCTCACCCACCTCACAGACTCCGACATCGAACAAGGGGGTAAGTTGAGCACCAACATCCACATGCAAAAAAACCCTGTGAAAATCTAAACTCATTCTCATTGTCTTTCTCAGGAAGCGGTGAAGATGGAGAGAAAGATTAACCAATCTGTTGAAGATACGTCACAGGTGTATTTGATTGGAAGGCATTGATTGCTTCTCAGGCAGCATTGGTATTTATTCAAGGATATGAAGGGGACTGAGCTGGTGGCATCCTGTGAGGACTTCCTGTGTTTCCATAAACTATGATTTGCTATGTTTTTCATCAGTGCAATTTGGAGGAACCTCGCTTCACGTATGCTTTAGAAACTTTCACGCGCTTCCTAAGTGCCCTGCCTCACTTTTTTTTCCTTTTGCTCATATGCATTTCTTCATTTGACGTCATTTGAAGGATGAAGCTGAAGTTTATCACTCAACCGGAGGACTTGCTGTTAAACACTAATGAGCCAATAGACTCGAACTCAGTTGTGCAATTAAAATCGTATAATACTTGCCTTTTATTTGAACACACTGGATTTTATTTTATTTTTTACGTGAAATCTAGTGTGACAAGCTTATTTATATGATCGTGTAATGGATTTAGATGTCCAATAGAAGCAACATGGGTTCGCCACAGATATTTTTGTACAGTGTTTGGACTACTCGTTCATAACGACGAAACCACTTTCACCCAAGCAACGACTCACGTAGTTCTGGTGACATGTTTTGTATTAAAAAATGTAGAAGTCAGGATATGGGCAGCTGAAGGGTTTTGGATATGTCTTAAAGTAGTGAGCAGTGTTTGTCGTTGCAGTCTGTTCTTGATGAATACTTACGGAGTGCATCAGGGCTTTTAGCTGAAGCTGTTGGGATTGTATAGCGAACGGGCCGTCGCAGTGCCTCACAGCCCCTCTCCGCCCACTTGAGGACGCCCTTCATCCTTTCTGAACTTCAGTTCAGGTTTGTGTTGCGTTTAAAGTTTTTTTTATTCAGTGCAAAGGGGATCTAGAACATATCCAGGTCACATTTCACCCCAAAATCATAAGGATGAAACAAGAAAATGAAGATTTTCATGACAATTATGCACATTTCGTCCTACAAAGTCTCATTGCTGTAATGTGAAAACAGGTAATTCTATTTAAATTGTAAAGTGTTTGTATTATAATGGTAGAATTATGGTAATAATATTAAAGGGATAGTTCACCTAAAAATGAATATTCTGTCATTAATTACTTACCCTTATGTCGTTCCAAACCCGTAAGACCTTCGTTGATCTTCAGAACACAAATTAAGATATTTTTGATGAAATCTGAGAGCTTTCTGACTCCACAGACAGCGACGCAAGTAAAATAGTCGTTAAAATAGTCCATGTGACATCAGTAGTTCAACCGTAATGTTATGAAACTACGAGAATACTTTTTGTGCACAAAGAAAACAAAAATAAAGATTTTATTAAACAATTTCCTCTCTGACATGTCAGTCTTTGATGTGTGTTCATGAGAGTACCACGTAAAGTCGCTATTTTTGTTTTCTTCACACTCAAAAAGTATTCTCGTAGCTTCTTAACATTACGGTTGTACGACAGTGTTTTAGTGCCACGTTAAAACTACAAAAATCTAAGATTACGACATTAAAGTTATAATATTTTGATAACAGAGTCAAAATATTACGAGAATAAAGTCGAAATTATGAGAATAAAGTCAAAAGTACAAGAATAAATTCTGTGTTTTGAGAATAAAGTCAATGTTTTGAGAATAAAGTCGAAATTTTACAAGATTAAAGTCGTAATATTTTGAGAATAAAGTCAAAATGTTTTGAGAATAAATTCGAAATATTACGAGAATAAAGTCATAATATTTTGAGAGTAAAGACAAAATATTTAGAGAATAAAGACAAAATTATGAGAATAAAGTCAAAATGTGTTGAGAATAAAGTCAAAATATTTTCAGAATAAAGCTGAAATATTACTAGAATAATGTCTAAATATTTTGAGAATAAAGTCGAAATATTACGAGATTAAAGTCATAATATTTTGAGAATAAAGTCAAAATATTTTCAGAATAAAGTTGAAATATTACTAGAATAATGTCTAAATATTTTGAGAATAAAGTAGAAATATTATGAGATTAAAGTCAGTATTTTGCGAATAAAGTCAAAATTCAGAGAAAAAATTCAAAGTTTTTCAAGAATAAAAACAGTGTTTTGAGAATAAAGTTGAAAAATTACGAGACTAAAATCTAAATATTATGAGAATAAAGTAGAAATATTACGAGAATAAAGTCAAAATATTTCATGCATAAAGTCAAAATTACAAGAATAAATTGTAAGTGTTTCAAGAGTAATGTATATAATGTATAATTCTCAAAAAGTGTTTTGAGAATAAAGTCAAAATTACAAGAATTAATTTGTAGCATTCTCAAAGCATTTTGACTTTATTCTCAAAATATTTCGGCTTTATTCTCCTAATTTTGACTCGAAACATTTCATCTTTATTCTCGTAGTTTCGTCATTATTCTCGAAATATTTACACTTTATCCTCAAAATATTACAACTTTAATAATTTTAGTCATTTTTTTTTATTTGTTAACATGGCACTAAAATGCTGTCGTTTGGTTGAACCACTGATGTCACATGGACTTACTACCTTTCTGGGTCTTGAACGTGTCAGTTGCATTGCTATCTATCCAGGGTCAGAAAGCTTTTGGGTTAAATATCTTAATTTGTGTTCTGAAGATGAATGAAGGTCTTGTGGTTTGACATGAGACCAACTAATAACAGAATTTTCTTTTTTGGGTGAACTGACCCTTTAACATTGATATTTTATTAAATATATTATTTTATTTCTCTAGATTTTGGGTTGAAATGTGACCCAGACACGCTTTGTGAGATTCATAATCATTGTTGGCGGTAAATTAACCTACGAGTAATTATGAAAGCTCTAGTGGTCAGAGAGACTAGCTAGCAACTAGCAGAACTTCCAAAGGTAACGGCTGCTTGTAGCATTGAGTAGGAATACTATTCAAAGGAGAAAAAAACAAACAAAGAACCTCCTTAAATTTCTGATTCCCTTGTGTTGACATTAAAGAGCAGCTTGTAAACACTCAAGGGATGGGAAATGATTTGGTTTCCCCTCGTTTTTTGGTGCGCATGTATTATTCATTGGAGTTTAAAGGTAATCGTCATAGGTTGTATGAATCATTTGCCAATCTTGCTGCTCATTATGCTTTTTTTTTTTGGGTTGACAATGACTGAGATAAACTTCTGTATATAGTAGAAATCAAATCGAGGTGATGCTACACAATCAGCAAGAAGAACGTTCAACGTCGTTGAATATTTCCTTGGTTCCATCTTGAAGAACGTTGGATATACTCAAGATGTTGCATAAATTGGAAGACTGATCATTCTACATCCCCTTGTAATTCAGTATAGTAATCGCTCTATGTTTTAGACCTGTTAAATATCTGTATTACCAGCACTCGATTTTGGTTCAACTTGAAATTTTATGAAAGGAAATTCTTCGGTTTTATTCTACAGTATACTTTGCTTAATCTTGCACATCTTTAAAGTGTAACTTAATGTTGAATTGTTCTCCTGTATATAAATGTTTAATTTTGTCTGTAAATTGGGAATGACTCGAGGAGTAGGTACGAAGACTGATTTTTTGTTTTTGTTTTTTGATAATTTAAAGCTAAAATGTGATATCACGGGTGAGAAGTGATCGAAAAAGACAAATTGATGGGAAAATGCAGGTCATCATGTCCTTATAACTTGTAAATGTAAAAAAATGGTGATATTTTTACTTCATATTGATGACGATCATGCCTAGTGTCATTGAAGGAATGGTTTATAATTAATTGCTCTGTTTATTATGGAATTAAATGAAAATGAACTTCTATGTCTTGTATTCATTCTTTGTCACGCAGGTTTCAAAGAATTAATAAATGAAAACAGAATTTTAACAGATCTTTATTGGAAAAAACAGCTTGTCAGTGGTTAAATCACAGTAGGGAAGTTGTGTCCACATTTACAGCATTGTCTCTGACAATGCAAGCGGACGGAAATAAAATAAATTCCAAATAATATCATCAAACCGATAACATAAAATGGTCTTCTACAGATTACAGAAACAAATACAACAACATGCTTAAAACAAAGAGACATCAGCGGATCACATGATTCAAATCATACACATACAGTAATCAAAATCACGCTCAAAGTAGTGATGGTTATTCAGGCAAGTGGAATCAAAAATAAATAAAGTCACATTTGGTTGGAAGGGCACAGGACACAGAGACAGGAAGGGTGTTAACAACAACAAACAGGGACGTGCAGTCAAGCATGATGAAGGTGGTGGAGGTGGTGATGATGATGGTGGAGGGTGGGCACTATGTCTAGCAGCCCACAACATTCCCGTTCACCTGACTCTGAGTCCGGCTGGGCATTGGACTGCGAGGTGCCACACGTTGGGCCTCTATAGAGTTCCCTCTCACAGACAGGTGCTCCCATCCACCCTGTTTAAAGCATTAGTTAAAGATCTGTTGATACCAGGTCTGCATTTTTCAGCATAAAAGGCATCTTTAACAGCATGAATGCAGAATATTGTACTGTAAAGACACTCTGTTTTAAAGGTGACCTATTATGCCCCTTTCAACAAGATGTAATATAAGTCTCTGGTGTCCCCAAAATGCGTCTGTGAAGTTTCAGCTCGACATACCCCACAGATCATTTATTAAATCATTTTGAAAATGGCCATTTTGAGTGGAAGCAGAAACACGCTGTTTTCGTGCACGTTTCTTTAAATGCAAATGAGCTGCTGCTCCCCGCCCCCTTATCTAGAAGAGGGCTGTGCCTTTACACAAGTTGCCCATGGGTCCTTGAAAGTTTGTGAATCTGAAAAACACTATTTCAAGGCCCTGGAAAGTTTTTGAAAATAAACATACATAGATACAGGTCCTTGAAAGTGCTTGTATTTAATTTAAGCAAGAAGTTTTCTGGAAAAAATTACATATTATTCCCTCCGCTCTGCTAATGTGTTATTTCGCCAACACTTCATGGCCTATGCATACTAGCTTGCTTTACATTAGTTAGGGTGGCCACATGTCCTCTTTTTGGACCTAAAAAAATGCGTCCGGCCATGATTTCTAAATCACCCAAAATGTTCGGGATTTGCCTTTTGCTTCCTACAGTAGCCATTCATTGTTCGTGATCCATCCCACTCCCGCCTGCTCACGCAATCATTCTAATATTAAATATAATTTCTGCACATCAGGGAGCCGCTATTGTCCAAGTATTTAAATCTCTTTTAAATGAGCGGCTATTCACTTTCACTTTCAATTTCGCAATTACACGCACCCCGTATAAAGGGAGCACATATTACATTATCTGCTGAGCAGCAAATCCTCCAGCATGATTTGTCAGTCATCTCTCCTAACCCTTGTCTTGACCCATGATACGTTAAAAAAATGATTCCTGCAGCTTGTGTTGGATGCAGGGTTGCCAAATGCGTATTTTTTACACAGAATAGGGCTGATTTTAAACTGTTGCGAAGGGTTGATTTTCTTCCGTGGGTTAAATGTTTGAAATATTGCATAAATTACATTTGACTGAAATGCTTGCATTAAAACATTCTGAAATGTACCTGTGATGAAACTGCGCAAGATGTTATGTTTTGTGATGGCCACTGGTAGGAAGCCTTTTAGCTGTGTTTATAATCAATCTACACAAGGGTGACTGTAAAATATACGTTTCATCGAATTGATGTGGGATATAGTCATTGCGCTTACTCTGGGGGCTTTTTAACCCCACAGAAATACGACAAATAGAATATCATATCTCTGTCATATGGCCATTTTTGCATAAATGTGTTTGACATACGACAACTGTACCAATGTATCTTACAAGGTAACACGATGTAACCTTGCTCTCACTTGAAATGTGTCCCCACATTAAGTCTTTGAATTTGAGGGTATTGGACCTGGAAAGTCCTTGAAAAGTCCTTGAATTTGAATTTAACCAAGGTGTGGGCACCCTGTTTGCAGCTTGTAACTCAGATACTCTGACAAAACACATCTGTTTGTTTTTGATTATCATATCGCGCTGAAATCAACCATTTTAAACCATTTTCTGAGAGCACACCTCTGAAGCACGTGCACTGAACGGGCTATTGATCTATCCGGCGGGGAATAAGCAAACATACACTTGCTGCACGTCTCATAAAACATTTAAAATGTCAGTATCTGGGATCAAGAGAAAAGCAGATGGACAAATTTGACTATGCAAAAAAAGTAGTGCCTCTCACAGCGCACACGAGTACACTTTCACGTCTCATGAATGGAGAAATACACACAAAATTATGTCAAATTGTCCGTTTTGACGAGTATTCACGTAAACACTAGGTTTTGTTTTATGTGAACGTAAACAGTTAGGAGAATATCAGACGTATATCAGTACACTGCATCCATGCATTTGGTTTTAAAGGGACAGCAGCCTATTTTATTTGCTATTTTCTGTCATTGATGTTAATCAAGCAACAAAAAAAAGACAGAAAATCACTCACTGCTCTTGACTGAATCACTTTAGTAGCCTTAATAAAGCTTAAGACTAATTAAAGATTGTCTAAATTTATTTAAACTATGTCTGCTTATGAATATAGAATGTGGTAAACAAGTTGTTATGAAGAATGCATAATTAGCTTATATGGCATTCCATTGAAAAGACCATGTTCTTGTTTTTTTTTTTTTTTTTATGAGAAAAAAAAAGTGCTTAATAAATGCATTACACTGTAACTAAACCCATTTAAATTTTGGCAGACTAAATCTACTGTAGATTGATGTTTATTCGACTAAAACAATTTAGATGACTAAACTATGACTAAAACTGACATATGACTAAAACTGAAATTCTCTTTCGCGTCTTATTGCACTTAAACTGTCATATACACACAGGGTTGCCAGGTTTTCATAACAAAACCCACCCAATTGCTACTCAAAACTAGCCCAATCGCATTTCGAGGGGGGTCCCCCGTTAAAAATCACTGTCGGGGGGGATAAAATACACATTTTTTTGTTAGGGTTCCCCTGGTGTATTCATATTTAAATGGGGACCCAATTATAGCACGTTAACATGGAAAAAGTCAGATTTTCATGATATGTCAAATGGACGCTAGGTAAATTTTTTTAATTGTCTTGATGAAAATAAAATCAGATAGCTTTCTAACTATTTTCAGAGGAAGGGACAATTTAGCATTAGACTCACCCCGATGCCAAAGTCCCAGCTCAGGCCTTTGGGCTGCATGGGCTTCACTCCCAGCCTGTGGCAAACGGTTCCTGAGCTCTCTGATGGATAACCTGACACTTTATCAGCGATTATCCAAACCTGGACAGATAAAACATCACAACCATTTTTCAGTTTCACAACCATCAAAACAATAAAATCCAATAAAACATTATGTATATGTGAATAGTCGGACAGGGGTGTATCTTGGCATGAAAGGAGGCGATTCCCAATGAAAGTGGGTAAAGGAAAGGTTAATGCTATAACACAAAGGCAGTATGAATTAATAGTGGAAAGAGGAAACAATAGCTTCCAGTATATGGAACTGTGCCTCATGTACAAGGACAACAGCAAAGGGCCTATAATCGAGCCTTGTGGTACACCATGCTTTTGTTAGGTCAGATATCTTATTTACACATATTAATTTTTAGTGATCTGGTAGGCAGTCTAAAAGAAACAAAAAAACAACCCCTGGGTGCATAAGATCATACATAATTTTTACATGCAATCTCAGTACTGCAATGGTTTTATTTCATTAATGTTCCTACACTACATGTGCACATTCGGCACAATTAAGCACACTCCACAAGGGTTGACCTACTTAACTGCTGTACAGTAAGGAATAACCAAAGACCACTAGAAGGTAGGCCTGCAACATTTAGCGGAAAAAGCTTGACGCTTTTTTTTAACGCTAAAGCTAACTGTTCTGGTGGTACGTGGGAAAAGAGACCAGAGGCCGTTTTTTTTTAATGGATGTCAATGGAGGAGAGGCTTTACTATGCTTTACTATACAGTAGAAAATGACATCTGGAGTTTGCGCTTGACTGCAGGGTCAGAATTAATATGTTGTCTATGGCGCATTTATTTTACTTTGCTTCGCAGTGGAATCCGGTAAAATAGATTAAAATAGTTAATAATAAATAAATAAATTACTAGTAAATACAAACTAAAATTACATGCTCTAAATACATTTTTTTTCTCATGTTCTACAAAGATTAAACACAAACTGTCTGAAATAACCCAAATTGCATGAAAATCTGTTCTAAATGCAGTGGTCGCACCACATGAGAAATTCATTCAAAATTTCCAAGCACAGAATTTGCTACCTAAACAAAACGAGCTATCTTCTGACAAAAAGTTAATATGAAATTTATAATTTATTTATTAAAATAAATACTTGAAGAAATTGCTATATGATGCAAAGTCCTATCTTTGAATGGACTTCAACATAAAAGTCCCAAAATGGTAGTTTCTTGATGGTCACACCATATGACATTTAAAAAAAAATGGAAATCATCGGACAAAGTTTGTTTGTATATTATGATGGAAATACAATTTATACAAATTTACACTTGGGAAATGATGCCAAACAGTGCAGAAAATTAATCTGAATAACAACAGCTATGGCCGGACGGTCACACCACATGATATTTTGACACTTTGAATAACAGAAAAATTACAAATAACTGATCTTTTTTAAAAAAAGTTAAGGTGGGTCCATGCATAGGAGAGGTACTTCATATATATGGCATCTTTTTAATGCATTTAAACCAATTTTTAACAAAAAAATGCAATCGGGTAGAAAATGTAGGCCGTCACGTCACTGACCCGTACATAAGCTAGATTGTGCATTAGTGTCTTTAGCAGGAAGTATTATGTTTCTAACCTGGTCCAGTGGTCCAACAGACACCTTACACACATTACTGGAAATGAGTTCCCATGCAGAACCCTGAGGATAGCTGGGTGTCAAACCCTGTCTGTACCACAGATTACCTGCAAAAAAACACAATAAACTCAGACTTTTTTAGTTTTAATCCTATTTTGTGTAAAATGTCAAAAACATTTGACAAATGTAGTTGGCCATCCAGGTATTCCACTGGATGGATGAATGTATGTATGTATGAATACTTCAAATGAAGAGAAATTTATTCAGAGCCTGTGTGATTCCATACAGCTTGATTAAAACTAATTTTAAAAAATGTGAGTGTGAGTGGGAACAGCTGTCTCACTATTTTCATCCACAGCATAAACGGAGGTCCTGCCCACAGAGACCTGCTTGAGCATCTGTTTCGGAGGAGATGGTATGTGATACCAGCACTCACCTGAGAAATCACACAAATCACAAAATGATCAGCATTGAATTCTACTTGACATATGCGTCTTGCAGTGTCATGACCATAAGCATGTGGCTAGTTAATAAACAGATGCCATATGATTCTAAGTTAATATGTTTCTGTAATACAGCCACATTAATTCCAGCGTAATATCTAATATCAGTTAGTTTTGACATTTCTAACACTTGCAAATAGATCTTTTTAGTCACACAAAAGTAGAAAGTGCAAAAGGTCTCACACTAAATGCACAGTATTTCATTTATCAGTTGTTTTAGGTTGCTCAAATTGGAAAACCAGAGGCACCAGAAGCACCAGTATTTTACATATTGTAGAAAGAACATCATCACTTTGTACCACAAATGGTCACACTTTCCATCAGGGTGATTTCTGTAGTCTCACCAGCTGGATTGTGGGCAGATACAGAGCCCCGGTAGAAGACGGCACCGTCCCTAGCGATGGCCCACACCTGGTGGCCTCCTCCTATGCAAATAGACTTGAAGGGCTGGTCTGTGCCCACATGGAGCCAGGAGTTACCCTGCGGTTTCAGAGAATTAGAGGTTGGAGGACATCCCATAGACCCTGTGTTTTTGATTCTGACATTATATTTGAGTAAATGACATCACCAGTCTTTTTCAATACATTGTTTATACAGAGGAATGTTTTTATATTGGCTGTACTATATACAGTTGAGGTCAAAAGTTTACACCCCCTTTCAGAATCATTAAAAATGTTAATCACACAAAATGCATGTTATTGTTTATTTAGTACTGACCTGAATAAGATATAAAATATGTTTACAGAAGAGAAAATAATCACTGAATTTATAAAAATGACCCTGTTCAAAAGTTTACATACCCTTGAGCTGTGTTTTTTTGTTTAGTGATAGTTATTCATGAGTTCCCTTGTTTGTCCTGAACAGTTAAACTGCCTTCTGTTCTTCAGAAAAATCCTTCAGGTATCACAAATTCTTTGGTTTTTCAGCATTTTTGTGTATTTGAACCCTTTCCAACAATGACTGTATGATTTTGAGATGCATCTTTTCACACTGAGGACAACTGAGGGACTCATATGCAACTATTACAGAAGGATCAAGCGCTCACCGATGCTCCAGAAGGAAATACGATGCAATAAGAGCCGGGGGTGAAAACTTTTGAACAGAATAGAGACGTGTACATTTTTCTTATTTTGCCTAAATATTATATATTTTTTTCATTTATTACTGCCCTTCTGAAGCTACAGAAGATACTTACATGTTTCCCAGAAGACAAAATAAGTTACATTTACACTGATCTTCAAATTCAAATCCCCCTGGCTCAGTGAGCGTTCGTATGATCCCTCTTATTTTGGTAAAATAATTAACATTTTTAATGATTCTGAAAGGGGTATGTAAACTTTTGACTTCAACTGTATATGTAATGGGTTATTAATATTTTTTGGGTCAGTTAATTAACCAGACTCTTCTTCTTTGGGACTTGCACCATTTGGGATGTGCCTCCCTTTGGTGGTTTCTCAATGTCTGTGGTGTTTATTTTGGGCCTAAAGTGGAAAAATATGATTTTTTGAGATCGACTTTTTAACTGAAATTTTATTTTGGGGATCAAATAGCCTTGTTTTGTGAGAGTGGGTGCAGGTTAGGGACACGGTTTAGTGCTCACAGCTGGGTTGTTGGCGGTGACTCCCAGGCGGCACAGCACATCTCCCTTCTCACTGATGGCCCACACAGGAACCTGCTCCAGACTGCACTGGGCCAGACACGGCAAGATGGTGACGTCAGTCAGAGCGATCGGAGGAACCTTCTGCCACGGTCCAGTAAGGCTGATCTTACACTTCCTGTGAGAAACAAACACTCTCAAATAGCTTTCTACAACTTTTTTTATCCACCTTATTTTTTCTGTAAAAGCAGGTGTGGCCCTTAGTAAATTTTATGGGTGTGGCTTCCGGTCTCGTCCGCGTCCAGCTATTTTTAGCTGTACAAAACTGCTCATTTGCTGCTTGATATTGCAAACTGGTGTGTCTTACCATATGATTTTAATGTATTATCTTAATTATGAACACATTAGCTTGGATGTTGTTATTCTTCTCGTTTTTTCCGTATAGCGGCTAATGAACCGGAAGTCTCACCCATAGGCTTATTTCCACATTGAAGAATAAGGTGGATACAGAGGAGCCTCTGTGGGAGTTGACCCACATAAGAGAGAAACAATGTTTTTGCTAAAAAAGAGACGTGTAAACACATGTATGAAAGAATTAGTGTGTTCAAAAGCAGCAATACTGTAAACTAACCTAGCCCACCGTCTGCGCCGCACAAAGTCCTTCATTGTTTTATAACCATGAAAAGTCCTGTATGAACATAAAACATTAGTTTGAGATACAAATGTCTCAAGATATTGTTCTATTAATACACTATGTTCAAAGTCGACATACACATGGAAATCTGCAGCATACTGCCAGCCCTCTTTATCTGTCCCTCCTGGGACACCGTAGTCAACAGCCCAATCAGAAACCTGTAAAAGTGAGATGCAGATATATAGACACAGACAATAACTAATTGATACAATACTCCCAATGGTACAGTGCACTTTAAATACTACAGGCTGTTCAATAACGCAAACTTTTGCAAGTGTGATAAGCTTATAGTGTGCTGTTGTACCCATGTCCATTGTGGTGAGGGAGGGCTGGTGTTGTCTTTGGTGCACTCTCTCAGACCTGAAGCATCGCTCCACATGTAACGGTCTGTAGGAAGACCCCTGAGGACGACAGCAGACATGGAGCGTTTACAGCAGGAACGTTAAACAACCAGCAGAGCAGAATGACATTACACTCACTTGTCTTTGTATCCTGTCATTGGGTTCCAGCGCTGGTTCTCATAGATGCACACACTCCTCACATCACTTATTGCTTGGTTAATGTTTTCATTTCCTAAAATTAAAGAGATTTAAACATCAGGCAGAAGCTTTTTGAGTTTCTCTAAAATAAAAATTTGATATTCTGATCTTGAATGAAAGCACATTTGAAATGAAAACTGTGCATATACACTGCAGATGTTTGGGATCAGTAAGATTTTTAATGTTTTATTTTAGTTAATTTATGCTCATCAAGGTTGATTTATTTGATTAAAAAATCCAGAAGAAACTGTAATATTGTAAAATATTATTCCAATGTAAAATAACTGTTTTCTATGTGAATATATTTTAAAATGTAATTTATGTCTGTGATGCAAAGCTGAATTTTCAGCATCATTACTCCAGTTGTCAGTGTCACATGATCCTTCAGAAATCATTCTGATATGCTGATTTATTATCAATGTTGGAAACAGCTGCTTAATATTTTGTTGAAACCTATGATACTTTTTTCAGGACTGTTTAATAAATTAAAAAAGTTAAAAGAACAGCACTGAATTAAAATAGAAATATTTTGTAACAATATAAACTAAGAGTTCGTGGTCAGTACATTTTTATTCTGAATTTTTTTTTAATGAAATTAATACCTGTATTCACCAAGAATGTGTTAAATTGATAAAAAAATAATAGGAAAGACATACTGTTAAAAAAGATGCTGTATCTTTTTCTTTTAAACATTATATATATATATATACATATATATATATATATTATAACACTGTAATTATTATTAATTAATTTTTAAGTAATTTTGTTATTTGCTTGTCATTTTTATAAAATATTTTTTGTTCAAAATTTTCCATGTAGCTTTAACTTATTTTGGTTCTACTTTTAGTAATTTTAGACGTTCAATTTATTTATTTATTCTTTTTTTGCCACCTTTATTCATATTACGGAAATAATCTCAAATACCGATTTTCAGGAGTTTTATTATTTTAGCTATAAAAGGCTTTAAATGAAGAAGAAAGGAGATGATTTGGGTGTGTTTTATGCAAATTGCGATTAATTGAGTAATGCGTGCAATTATTGGTGACTGAGACCCAGTGATTGGGAAGATTTTTTGAATACAATACTAGCATACTACTAACTGTGCAATATATACTGAATGTCCCATCCTGCTGCAAAGTTCAGCTTAGACCAGAATGAAATACATCCTGGTCCAGGCTGGGTAATGCTGGTTTGTGCTTGTCTAACTGGTGCACCATGAGACAAAACTTGGTCTTTCTGGTTAAGTGGGTGGACCGAAAGATCTGCTGGTGAGTTGCCTCATGAGAACATCAGCACACCAGCATCCAAATCAGCATATGTTCATCTTGCAGGGTCAAAACGTGATGTAGGTGTAGAGGGATACAATTAGCAGCAGGGTGCATCTTTACCCTGAGCCGATGGTCCCCTGCTGCCCCCCATGTAGACCCAGGCGGTGTGATCGTGAGCGATGCCCCACACCACACCCAGACTGTTAGACTCCACACACAGCAGATGAGCAGGAACCTGACGCCAGAACCTGAGCGCACATCAGGTACGCACACAGACACGTGACACATGCCAAACACGCGTTACAATGACAGGCACAAACACACAAACACATGTCCAGAGGAAACCAAATCAAATGCATCAGTTCTGGGGCATGCAAGCCTGACTTTATGCACGATTAAATTATGAGACACCAGATTAGCTCTGTCCCAAACCTAGTGAGCTGCTTATCTGGACAGCATTTTAGGCTCTTACTACACAGACTACAATTAGTAAAAGTAAAATAATGCTTTTGACTTATAAAACCAGTTATTTTATATATTATCATTTTAGATTACCATTATTTTCAGTGTGCTTCAAAAGGTTTTTCAGTTTTTGGGAGGAACTAAGTAAAAGAAGAGTAATTTGACATTTTTGGGTGAACTGTCCCTTCAAATGCTTCTGTTCACCACTGTCTTCAACTAGCTATCTTTTAGTGTAAATGTATGATCAAGTTTACCACTGTAATATTAAAATGTGCTGCCCTCTTAAAACATTTCAAGTGACTACCTTTTCTTAGTAAACTACTGTGATCAATATATGTGTTATGGTTTTCATGCTTTTATAATATTGTGTTGTTAGCTTTGCATCATGCTAATGCCAAACTCTATGAAAATCAAACTGTTTTACTTTATATGCTATTTGTGCGGTACGTAAAGGTGCTGTCTAGTAGACAGCAGACAGTGAAGCAGCTAGTTAGGTTTAGAACAGTTAAAGTGAGAGAAAACGACAATCTGACAGATGGATGTGGACGTTCTTACATGTGATCGCAGGGTAAGTACTGCGCCGGAGCTTCCAGACTGGGTGACGGCTCATGCACCATGACGTCACCTTTACACGTCACAGCCCACAGGGCCTGTTTGGATGGATGCTCTCCGAGACCTCGGGACGCACAACACGACGCGTTCAACAGAGACAGCTGCAACGATTACACACAGATTACGATTACATTAAGCACACAGAAACCCTTCAAAATCGAATTATGATTCTGCAATGCAATCAAAAACACCTCAAACTCATCAGGAAGATTTACGATCATGAAAATGTTGGGGTAAAATGTGTTTTAGGGGTAAGCTTTTCATGGAAATAATATCACAACGCAATACATCTTTGTTTCCTATATGCAAATATAAATTTTGTCCATGATTTTGGGCAGAAATGTGCTCTTCATGAGAAGAATTTACATATTTTTAAGAAGGTTATGCAAATGGGCAGCTGACGTATCAATGTGTCCTAAGGTGTGACGGAAAAATGTAAAAAAAAATAACCTCTAACACTGAAGATAAACCTCTCTCATGCTATTTGTACTTTGTACGTTTTTTTCCTACATTTTTGCCATGTCACACCATAGGACACAGTCCAATTTTTATTTGTCAACTACCCAAATAAAGAATCATGACAGGTAAGATATACAGTTGAGGTCAAAAGTTTACATACACCTTGTAGAATCTGCAAAATGTTATTTTATCAAAGTAAGAGGGATCATACAAAATGCATGGTGCTTTTGTATTTAGTAGTGACCTTAATAAGATATTTCACATAAAGATGTTTACATATCGTCCACAAGAGAAAATAATGGTTGAATTTCTAAAAATGACCCGTTCAAAAGTTTACATACACTTGATTCTTAATACCGTGTTGTTTCCTGAATGACCCACAGCTGTGTTTTTTGTTTAGTGATAGTTGTTCACAAGTCCCTTGTTTGTCCTGAACCGTTAAACGGCCTGCTGTTCTTCAGAAAAATCCTTCAGGTCCCACAAATTCTTTGGTTTTCCAGCATTTTTGTGTATTTTAACCCTCTCCAGCAATGACTGCATGATTTTGAGGTCCATCTTTTCACACTGAGGACAACTGAGCGACTCATACGCAACTATTACAGAAGGTTCAAACACTCACTGATGCTCCAGAAGGAAAAAGATGCATTAAGAGCCGGGGGGTGAAAACTTTTGAACAGAATGAAGATGTATATATTTTTCTTATTTTGTCTAAACATTATATTTTTTTCCATTTAGTACTGCCCTTCAGAGGCTACAGAAAAAACGTATGTCTTCCCAGAAGATATAATAATTTATCCTTTACAATTTTCTAAAAGTTTTCACCCCCCGGCTCTTAATGCATTGTGTTTCCATCTGGAGCATCAGTGAGCGCTTGAACCTTCTGTAATAGTTGCAAATGAGTCCTTAAGTTGTCCTCAGTGTGAAAAGATGGATCTCAAAATCATACAGTCATTGTTGGAAAGGGTTCAAATACACAAAAATGCTGGAAAACCAAAGAATTTGTGTGACCTGAAGGATTTTTTTGAAGAACAGCAGACAGTTTAACTGTTCAGGACAAACAAAAGACTCAAACAACTATCACTAAACAAAAAAACACAGCTGTGGACCATTCAGGTAAAACACAGTATTAAAACTCAAGTGTACATAAACTTTTGAACAGGACTATATGTAAACATCTTCTATGTGAAATATCTTATTCAGGTCAGTACTTAATAAAAAATAACATGCATTTTGTATGACCCCTCTTATTTTGGTAAAATAATTAACATTTTGCTGATTCTGCAAGGTGTATGTAAACTTTTGACCTCAATTGTATGTATGGATACATTTTCCAATTCACCAGTCATTAGCAGATTTTTTTAATTAATGTGCTGTTCACAAGTGCATTTTACCCAGGTGTTGAATTCTTCTTGAGAGGGAGTTGCCAGTAAAATGGGGAATCTCTGTTTGGTTCTCTCTGGTGTGTAAACAGCCACAGTATACAGAGAGTCCCTGAACACAGGCACCAGGGCCGTCACCTCCTTTATCACAGCATACAGATACTGACACACACATTGGAAGAATCATGGAGTTATCGGCACTAATACAGTCTAATAACGCTTCACTTCAACAACACATTTTTAGCTTTATTTATTCATTTGCAATGACATTAATTTAATGGCTTCATAAGCTGTTTTATTCCTAAACTCCTCTAAATTCTGTCATTAATTACTCACCTTCATGTTGTTGCAAATTCATAAGTCTCATAGCTTCATAAAATTAAGGTTGAACCACTGATGGACTATTTTAAAAATGTCCTTACTACCTTTCTGGTCCTTGAACATGTTAGTTGCTTTGTTGTCTATGCAGGGTCAGAAGGCTCTCGGATTTCATCAAAAATATCTTAATTTGTGTTCTGAGGATGAACGAAGGTCTTACGGGTTTGGATGGCATTAGGGTGAGTAATTACTGACAGAATTTTCATTTTGGGGTGAACTATCCCTTTAAGAGAGATACTTTCACGACTGTTTCCATAAGAAAGTACTGTTTGTGCTATTATACTAAAGTACACTCTGCTCATGGTGTGTTACCTTCTTCTCCTGATCGTGCATGTAGTAGAGGTAAAGGATATCTCCTGTCTGAGCTCCGGCACCAGTGACCTGCTCCAGTGTCACACTGACGTCCTCCCACTGATGGGGCGGCCAGTCCCTCCACCAGCACATACAACCTCTCATCACACGCACGGACTGAGACACACGCATATACATCAGTTTTTGAGATTCCCATTCACTATTAATCTCATGTAATGCACAAAGGCCTGCTCACAGTGCAGTTACCTTCTCTATAGATACGTCTTTCTCTTGCTGTGCTCTTTCTGTCCTAGTGTCTGTGTCTAGAGCACTGAGAGCAGGTGTGATGGATGGAGAGAGTGGCCCAGGATCTGACAGAATCAGAGAGGAGAATATTTTCAATAAAACAGCATACAGAAAAGCTCTGCAACAGCATGAGGGTGTGTAAATGATGAGCTATTGCTTTAACAGTTCTGCACCTGAGATGTTAAACCAGTCAACATGTGAGCTGGAATCGATGTCACATCCTCCACCGGTGACCCAGGCCCAGGGAGGCAGCTCCTCCTGCACTACCGTGTTGTGCTGCAGCTCAATGGGGTACGTGGCCACTGAGCTCCGCGCACTGCTGGGAACCGAGGCCTTCATCTCCTCCAGGTCAACATTGCTCCATGGTGTCTCACTACTATCGGACGGGCTGCTCGGGCTCAGGACAGAGGAATCGGACTCTTGGCTCGTCACCTGGTTTTCCTCAGGTACACTGGGGTGCGCCGAAGAGGGCGGGTCGTGTGTTGGAGCAGAGCGATCAGACACCAGCGCAGAGATGAAGCTGTCACTCGTGATCTTGGGGACACGCGGCTTTGGAATGTCCGTGTCATCACAGCCTAGAACGGAACCCTGGGAAGGAGCGGTGACCTCACCAGCGAAGACACTGGCATCACTGTGAACACAGACACTGGGAAATACACAGAGCCATTCAGACATGGCGCCATCTGCTGGATGGACATGATACTGCAACATGAAATAAATAGCATCTTCTGTATATATATATATATTAAGGATGTAACGGTATTATCAGTAACATGGCATCGTGACAGCAAAACTGTCTCAATATCATTGTGGTCACATGACGTTATGAAACGATAGTTTTCTGGACAAAAAGTGTAGTTTTTAAAATACATTTAAACTTGTTATTCTAACATAAAGGTCTTTAAAGTTGTGTTTTGGGCCATTATGCTTTGGCACAGTAGCTGTTAAACAAACTAAAACCGAATACACAATATGGCTTAAATATGACTATCAGCTTGTGATCCAGTGTTTTCTGCGACTCAGAATGGCTCAGTTTACGGTGAATGCAGTTAACTTGTTTATTGCGTGTGCTGTGAGTTTAGTGCGCCTTTGGGAACGCAACGGCCAACAGTTATACTTTGTTTTATACTTTATTTCACTAGATTTGTAGTGAGATGTGTTTTTTGTTTTCAAAATAAAATTGTTTGTAAAATAAAAGCTCTACTAGGCGCGTTTCCATTACAGATTTGCGCAAAACTTTGGTGATATTATATAAATGTCGATAAAAAAGCATTGTGAAATGACAACGTTTCCATTAACCGATGTTATGCGACTAAAACGTAATTTGTTTCTCTCGCGATAAGTCATGGCAACGGATTTTGGTGGGATTTGGACGGATTTTTGTCTTTTTAACTGAAAGAGGCGTATGCATGTATCTTTACAGAAGCAGCGCGGAGAGCCGCTTCAGAATCTTGTGTGGCGCTGCTAGTATTATCAGGGAAACCCCTTATACTTGAGAGCAGCTACGTGTGAAGTGTTTCTTGGAGATTACAGTACATTGAAGAATGATCGTATGACTTTTTACACATGCCATGTGACCTGTAAATGCGAAAAAGCTGTTTCCATCGCAGTTTTGCGAAATATTCCTTTTTCGAATTGCCAGAAAAACCAACTCATGCGAGCGTAAAAACTTTTTTGCGATATACAGGAGTTTTTGCGAAATTGACGCGTTTCCATTAGGCGTATTTTCAATTCGCAATTTAAATTTGCGCATCTTGAAAGGTAATGGAAAAGCAGCTTCTGTCGTTATAAAAGCTTAAAAGTGCAGTATGAATTGCTGACAGCTAGCGGTTGGGTAGTGTTACTGCAGTCCAAATTTAACATATCTTTTTCAAGTGTAGAAATTAGGAAACAAGTATTGTAATTTCCATACTGTAGTGTAAAGCTAAATAAATAAATAACTCTATTAAATATTCATTTTTATTTATTTTACACTGCAATTGTTTTACAATATATGGTTATTACTGTCATAGGAATAAGAATAATATAAAATTGCTATATTCTAATTTGTTTGACTTCCTAAAACACCAGCGTGAATGTAATTTTGACTGAGAGAGTATGCCACAAATAAAAAGAGGGTTGACCCATTAAAGTGCAGGTACACATCAATTCAATGACTTTTTTCTGACTTAAGTTTTCTTAGTTAAGAACATGGGTTGGAGCTCTTAATTTTGAACTCTCAAAGTGCATTAGATAGAAGAATTTAACTTTAAACTTTAACTTTTTTTTTTTTTTTTTAAATATCACAATAAATATATCGATTACTATTGTAATGTGAGATTTTGATATCATTACATACCTAATATATATATATATAGTAGATTGTATAAAACTGTTTTTTCAGCAAAATATTCATCATGTTGATAATTTAGACGCCTTAGAAATTCATGTATTAAATAAGACGATAATGAAACCAACTATTATCCTGGGTGTATATGGCTTTCTTCTTTCAGACGAATTCAATTGGAGTTATATTAACCCTTGTATGGTGTTCATATTTTTGTTACTCAGTCACTGTTCGTGGGTCTGGTGGAACTGCTGCATTTTTGGGTTTTTAATTCAACACAATTAAAAAAAATGTATGACAGATGTTTACTTCATCCCAATTACAAGCAATAGAAACAGCATGTATGGTTGATATTTGCCCTTTTCCTTTATTAGATCACATTTATAAATTAAACTGCTACAGCCTTGTGCGGGAATGGAAGAGGCAGAAGCACACAACTCACACTTACACTCACACTCTCTCAGACTCTCTCTCTCACATATACTCACACATACACACACATAAACACACATACACATACTAATAGCAGGCCCAGACAATAGGGAGTTACACAGGACCTAAAATTTCCACTCTTTTATTAGCCCCGGGTCTAGTGGACCTGAACATGCTGTATGTAACATAAGTGTGTAAGGGGGTGTTCAGTGAGTGGTCATTGAAAATTCGTTCTGATATGTTCTTCACAGAAAATGAGCCAAGGCCAATGAGTATGAGTAAAAATAATTTATCGTATCACTTTTTTTTGACAAAAAGTGTCCATACAAGGGGTAAAAATGTCCTGGCCTCTTCCAAGCTTTATAACGGCAGTGAATGACTGTTGAAATTCTGAAGTCCAATAAAGTGCATCCATCCATCATAAAAAGTGCTCCACGTGGCTCTGGAGGCTTAATAAAGTCCTTTTGAAGTGAACTGATGTGTTTGTGTAAGAAAAATATCCATATATTAAAAACGTTATAAAGTATAATCTCTAGCTTCCACTAAGAGGCTGTTTACACAACGTTTATGCATTTTGCCTGTTCGTTTACACGACAACAGTGTTTTGGGGACTGAAAATGCAGAATTTTCAAAGTGCAACACCCAACATGGTAAACCTTGAAAACGTTGAAAACGTTTCTACTTTTGGCTACTTCTCTTGTAAATGTAGCCTAACTGTAGTACGCACGTTTTTACGAGAGAGTGGCGTTCCGACGGATGACGTGAACGTTAGCGAATGTGTTGACGAATGCGGAAGTGTGTTGGAGAGAGCCAAATAAAAACACCGGTCATGAATTATAAGTACAAAACAACGTCTGAGGATTTCGATATAAGCCAAGAGGAGACTGGTTTTCCTTTGCTGTAAACAAAACTTGGTTCTCAGGAGACTAGCATATTCTCACAGGAGCTTGTGTTACGCCTAGATCCTACGTCATCCGCTAAAACGCCACTCTCTCGTGAACGCATGTACGTCGGTTAGCGGAAGCTGGAGATTACGGTTTATGGTTTAAGTTTTAAATATGGATATGTTTCTTACACAAACAAATCGATTCACTTCAGAAGTCCTTTATTGACCCCCCCAGAGCCTTTTTATGATGGATGGATGCAGTTTATTGAACCTCAAAATCTCACCAGCCATTCACTGCCATTATAAGGCCTGTAAGAGCCAGGACATTTTTAATAAAACGCTGATTGTATCTGTCTGAAAGAAGAAAGTCATATACACCTAGGATGGCTTGAAGATGAATTTTCATTTTTAGGTGAACTATCCCTTTAAGTACTATGCCTGGTCAGGAATCACTGCTCTGTACAGTGTTTTTCAACTACCTGGAATGATTTGTGCTTTCACTGCCATCAAGCTGAGCTGACACAGCCACCCATGACCTGCCAGTGACCTCTGTGGCTGTCACGCCACGACGAAAATACACAGTCCGGTCATCGCTGCCAACACCCCATACCTGTGTCACAAACAAACACACATAAAATAAATTTATATTTTATATCACACCAGCCACAGTCTCTCAATTCTAACATACCTTCTTCAAGCTAAGATAACAAAACATATGGGTCAAAATAGACAAGACAAACTTACTATAGTCTAGTTCATGTATTTTTTCATGCATCTTCTGAATATGAAAAGCAAAATAAAAATACACATATCACTAAATAATGACCTTTTAGTGTTTTGCAGCCTTTTTAAAGCAAACTGAGGTGAATATGCATGTGGGATTTTATTTATTTAAGCAAGATATATTAGAACATAAAACTACCATTCAACATTTTCGGGTCAGTGAGATTAAAAAAAAAAAAAAAGACTTTTATTTAGCATCAAATGAATTAACCTGATCAAAAGTGACAGTAAAAAATATTTCTCGTCACAAAAAATTTATATTTCAAATAAATTGTGCTTAGTTTCCATCAGTTTCAATATATATATATATATATATATATATATATATATATAGATAGATAGATAGATAGATATATAATACATAATTAAATATATAATTACATTTTAAAATATGAAAAAAATATATTACATTATATATTGCAGTCTTGGTGAGCATAAGAGAGTTCTTTAAAAAGATTTTTAAAAATTCTTACAAATGCCAAACTTTTGAATGTTAATGTATATACTGTATATTAATGTATACTGAATTTCTGAGAAGCTTTGACTGGGTGTTACACTTCTGGTCTTCATTCATTACACAAAAATATATGATCACAAAATGCCTGACTGCCATATTATATTACAATTAAGCACTGCAGACACCCATACAGCAATAACTCGCAGTAAAATCCCTCATATCAGCTGCATTATAATAAAGCTGGCATCAGAAAATCATCATGTCATCAGATGATCTTTTTATGTGCTGACATAGACAGGATATTGTTTCTGATTAGGCCAAATTGAGGAACAGGATCAAATATGAGCGTCGCAGCTGAGCTGAACACAGATACACGGTCTGCGCGGTTAGTAATGAAATGTGAAGTATGGAATGGTGGAGAGCGGCCAAACTCAAATTAGCCGCTCCCATATGGCTGTGTGCGGGTGAAAGAATTGGAGGTGTATATATATGGCTGGGCTGAGATGGAGGAGGCAGTGGGCAACAGGAAGAGCCAGGCGGTCTGAGGGTCCAGTTACAGAGAGAGAGAGAGAGATGCAGAGACAAGGTTTGCATCGCTTGCAAACTCCACACTGAGACTCAGCGGCTCTAGTAATCAACACCCGACGGACACCCGACTCCGCCAGACCGTACATGCCCGTCCTGGTGGGAGGGAGGGGCCAGAGTGAGCTGGAGGAGATGATTGGATGATGAATGTTTGTGCGTATAAACAAGGACAGTGAATACAGTCGGCCTGCAGGGTGCACATATTGGTCTGAGGATCTAATGATGGTTAATCCTCAAAGCTACATGTGAGAACAGGAGTGTAATTAGACCTGTCTGCCCCCCACCCTACCACAGACGGGTGTCCCCCAAGGACAAGTACTGGGACCACTAGAGTTATCCGCACAGGCGAAAATGATTATTTCACCAGATGAAATATGATATAAGCAGCAGTGATTAAAGCATGGTGTGAGTGCATTGAACTTATCTAGAGTGTTAGTGGAGTTTGCTAAGGCAAAGATCAGTGATCGAAAGATCAAATTATTTGAACAAACCCCAAAGTATAGGTATTAAACTTAAAGGAGAAGTCCACTTCCAAAACAAAGATTCACATATGAAGTACTCACCCCCTTGTCATCCAAGATGTTCATGTCTTTCTTGCTTCAGTCGTAAAGAAATTATGTTTTTTGAGGAAAACATTTCAGCATTTTTCTCCATATAATG
>JAHKKF010522737.1:0-18055 GCA_019740295.1 Labeo calbasu
TATAGCTGCATTATTTATCCAATTGGCTCTATAATATGCAGAAGCAAAAAAACAGAAATGAGTATTTGCTTTATAGGCCAAACCTGAAAAAATGACACCATCTAGGAGAAAAATAGTAAAAAAAAAATAATAAAAAAATATTTTTTTAAAATAATTGAAGCCTTGCCAACAGAATGAAAGTCTATTAACAAAAATAGCATAATTTTACAGTTTAATGGCACTGTGATTAAAAATAGCAGTTTTAATAGGTTTCAATGGGGACATTTTTGTCCAAAAGGAGTGTAACAATTTTTTGCACCTAGTGCAAAAATAGATTTATTAAAAGAAATGGAGGTGAAATAGTAAAATTCCAATAAAAATACACACCTGTGCCAAAATGTATGCAGCTGGCAATAACACAGGCGAAATGATCACAAAAACAAGACTGAAAAGGACAAAAATGTCCAAAAGGTTGCACAAGGGCTATATATAGCTTGACGTCTCTAAAGTGATACTCAACAAAAACAAATATGCATTTTTTTTTTTTTTTTCATTTTATGTTTTGTCTAAATGTTTGTACTGAGAAATCAAAATTCCCTTGATCTTTTGACATAATTGGTAATTGTACTATAAAAACGTCCTGTAAGTTTCAGAACTCATACATTTATTAATAATCTATAAAAACATCTTATATTGAAGCAAATTTGCCAAAATAACAGGTTGTGGAATATGCACCTTTACAGTGTTGCTAAACACATCCTCTGCAGAAGAAGATGTACATCACTGTACATCACTTTTGTACAGTGTTTTGTACATCACTGTATGTTTAGCCCAGGCCATCTAATAAAAAAATAGCGAGAGAGGCAAACGCAGGTCTATGCAAAAACCAAACAATAAAGATGGCTCCAAAGACAACAAATCTCTGTACAGTGCCATGTTGTGGAAAAACACAGTCTTTGTATAACCTTCCCGCTGATTCCAATGTTAGAAAAGAGTGACGTTCCAGACCACGTCAGTAAGATCTAAGGTCCTTTGTTCACTTAATTTTACAATGGATTTGTAAAATTAAAATATAATTAAAAATCAATTTGATGCAGTAATTTTCAAAAAGACTGAAACTACTGTACAAGACTGTGCCAACTATATTGGATCCGACAGTAATGTTGCACCAAACACAAGTGTGTAACTGTTTAATATGTACTGAGTATTTATGCATCCATGAAGGATGTAGGCTGTCAAACATACACAAGTGATATCCAATCATAGCAGTGGGCATTTTATTTACTACTCTACAATCCGCCACACCTATTCAAACAGAGTGTTTTGATGAGGGGGGACAAAACAGGACTTAAAATAGCGTGTTACTTCTAAATTACTCTGTTTTTTGATGTGCAAATCTTGCTAACATTATAAGTGGACCTCAGAGAACAGTAAAATACAATGAAAAAGGCAGTTCATGACCCCTTTAAGGTTTACGCTTTTGCTTACTTTAGTATGGTAAACATCTTTGGCTTTCATATCCAATTCAAAATGAGGTTCATGAGGCAAACCCAGCTGAGAACCACTGGCATCAGTTCGCTTCTGTGGAACACAATGTAATATTTTTGTTGATTATTTCAGTAATTATCTTTACAGTATTTTTGTTATTACCACCATATGTTCTCTTTCTCTTTCCTCCACGTTTTTCTTTTTAGATAAAAACATTTTTGTTAATTAAACCGAACTGAAAGTGCCTTGAAAATATTACTCACTCGTTGCCTCAAAATAGTCTTATGTGTTTCTTTTCTGAATGTGACTCTTGTCGTCTCCTGAAGCTCTAATTTATCTGGTACTCTTCATTATCTGTGACGAACCGTTGAACGTGTCACAGGTTTCCTGCATGACTCAACAGGAGCGGAGAACGACATTAAGGGCCACAGTCTCGCAGTGAACATGATAATGGCGGAAACCTTTCAACATACAGTCCAACGGCGGCTATAAATAAATTTTCGAGAAAATCTGTGAATGCATGGACACGAGTTTGTAAAAGACTTCTTTTTTTTATTCTTATTTAGTTAAGGCATTTCAATACAAAGCATTTCACAACCCACCGTATGACAAAGATCATGTACAATAGAATTTTGTTGGGAGCAAACATGCAAAAGAAATAATAATAACAATAAAATGTGAAAAATGGTCTATTGTGTGTTGCATTAATAAAAAGAAAAAGTTAAAGAACATGATTTTTGGTGATTTAAATGTATATTACAAGTTGTATTTTAATGAAATAATAATAATAATGGTCATGATATGCTGGTTGGCTGCCAATGCCTCAGGTGAAAATAAATAATGATTATTAAAATATATTGTAATATATATATATATATATATATAAAATATCCCAACGTAACTACAGAAATAGCAAGAGAAAACAATCCCAATCAGTCCACTAAAGTTCAGGCCATACATGCACAAGTATTCCAATGAAAACAGTCTCTACAGTATGTTACATGTGAACAGCACTCAATGTATGTGTTACAGGTCCTGTGTCACACACTACCTGCAATACAGGTGTACATACATCCTCTGCACTATCTTATGAAGCGATTCAATCCTCATAGACGCTGGTCATTTTCTTTGCTGAGGACTGTATTTAATGGCTTATCATACATTCCAGGCGGGAACAAAAATAAATCGATTTTCTTACAACATCATCTCAAGAAAGGAAAACATTTAGATGCTTATTTAAAGCAGGCCTATGACGTTGCAATAAAGTGCTCCCATAATGTTTCAGAGAAATGAGAATTGCTCATGAAAAAAGTAGACTGTAAACTTTTGTAGGTCCATGCTGGAAAACAAAACATCACACCAGTATACTCTCAATTGCCATTCAGCACTGCGGTTTTGAGTGTATTCTTGCGTTAAACATACTGCTTTGTAATTTTTATCAATGTAAACATGCACTGGTTGGACATATTTGACCATTGCGCCATGTTTTTTAAAAAAATCTTGTTCAGCTTTTTAAAAACGTGCTGCAAGACCCTGCGTTTTTTTTTTTTTTTTTTGCCATTTTGTGTGCCATGTAACGTGTGTGTGTTTGCTAACTTAACACTGATCACAAAGCTGCTGAGTTTTGTACAAGCAATTGCTCAAGGATTTTTAGTTACGAGCCACATTAAGTGCAGCAAACTTTTTTGCATATAGTGCAGAAATGATATATTTGGAATTATACTTTAATGTTATGGAGAAACATGTATATGAAATGACAATAATAATTAAATGGACAGTAATGCAATCATCAAAATACATGAAGTGTACTTGAAATAGGCCCTAGTTCTTCAGAAGTATTAGCTTTGGACAGCAGAGATGATGTTTGCATCACTGTCAGATTTCTCACTACGCTTGAACCTCTTTTGTGTGCTTTTCTAGATAATCACACAGAGCAAATCTCCTCTTTGCTAATTCAGTAGATCCAAGCTTTTGATCAGATATTGCATGCACAATGGCATCCCTGCCTGAAAAAAAGGAGTTGATGTCAGTGACTTCTCAAATAACAAAGAACTGATGAACAGATGAACAGTTTGAATAACGTGGGGTTGCTACTGAAAAAAGGTCATTAATTTGAAGGCATTGAAATGGACGAATACAATTACTGTCGCAACCGGTGCCTGCTTTAGAGAAACATCCTATTCATCCGACATCAGTGGCTTCCGAGATGATCTATGGACCCTCTTTGGGGAAACTGCGGCAGTGTAAACATTTACGCTTTTGTTTGTGAGTAATTCCGGTTGTAACGTTTTGTCCTTTTTCTAAACCAAAATGAGGCAGTTAGACTCTGTGTTAAGTATGAAACAGCTTTTTAATACAAAGTGTTAGTGTTGCATTAAAATATCCTAAAACGCTAGATTTAGAAAACGCTCCCCACATTGGATTGATTTTTGCAATGAAAATCTACCAAGTCTCTGCGTATTAAAATTCTCTGATGTTATGCATAGTTCAACTGTTTTCAGTGATCTCACTGGCATTTTTATGGTATCATTTGGGATAAAGGTTTATCAGCTGGTTTTTGACTTTCTGTAAAATTAATAATCGTTCCGATGATTATCTTGAGGGCAGATATTTATTTATTAACGTGGCATATGGTGTGTAAAAAATCTAGAATTTATTGTATAATTTACTCAAACCGTGAAAGCAGAATTTATATATATATATAAAGCAATATAGCTTGTGCGATAAATACAAATCAGTTCAAAAGAAAATCAACTGATTTAAATCTAAAAAAAAAAAAAAAAAAAAAAAGAAGAAAGAAAGGGTGGATAAACATGCATAAATAGACCAAATAAAATGCCTTAATGACACCTGGGGGGAAAAGGAAAGGAAAAGTGAATTTTTTTATTAATGTGGCATATGGTGTGTAAAAATCCTGTAATTTATTTTATAATTTACTCAAACAGCAAAAGCAGAAAAAAGCAATATAACTTGTGCAATAAATACAAATCAATTCAAACCAAAAGAAAATCAACTGATTTAAATCTGAAAAAAAAAGGTGGATAAACATGCAAATAAAATGCATTAATGACATCTGGGGGGAAAAGGAAAGGAAAAGTGAATTATTATTAATGTGGTAAATGGTGTGTAAAAATAATTTATTCAAACCAAAGGGAAAAAGTGCAAATGTAGAATAAATAAAGCAGTTATAATGTGTGAAATACAAATTGATTAAACTAAAGAAAGTCAACTGAATTGAACTTGGGAAGAAAAAAAAACTTTTAAAACTAGGTGGAAAAACACAAATATACAGAATAAAATGCATTAATAACATGAAAATGAACAGTGTAGTACAATAACTACATTAATAATAGTAGTACACGGTGTGTAAAAATCTGATAATTTATTTAAAAAATAAATAGAATAATTAACCTAAATTGTGAAAACGTCAAATAAAAAAAAAACAGTAATATTGTGTGCAATAAATACAAATCAATCAATCCACTGACTTAAACCAGGGGGAAAAAATATATTTTGAATTTTAAAATAGACTAAGTAAAATACGTTAATGACATCTGGGGAACAAAAAGCCTGTGATACTTTGATGCTCTGTCAAAGCCTTATGGGTTGGCAGAAATACATCTGGAGAGCGCCCCATGCACAGTCACAGGGCTAAATGCTCATGGTTATTATACCCAGACAGGACTGTAATGTGCTCAATTACACAAGCTCCTCCATTCAGGCCTGTACTGGCAGAGTAGAGATACATCAGGCACTCTTATTTGATTAAAAGCCTCTTGACAAAATTGAATTGGTGAATGAACTACGCTTGAGTGGGTGACACCATTCTGAACACACTCCAGGCCTCATTTCTGCCCGAGAGGGAGAGAGGACCCATATCGGCTGTGCTGCACTTACATAGGGTCGACCAAAATGGCCCCTCTGATTCCCACAAGAGCACATGAGCGAGAATAATGCTGATTATTGATGAAGTTGTGCTTTTACAATAACTTTAGACAGGTGCCATGTGTGGAATTGTGGGAAAATAAAAACAAAATTATTCATTTCGCCTCTCCTCACACATGCATGCTTTCCTAAACCACAATGGATGCGGACGGAGAATCAATAACATTTTTTTGCACAAGCAATGCTTAACATAATAAACCCAAACTGACACAGGCCTGACCTGATACGAAATTAAAGCGATACGAATCTAAAAACGTCACCGGAAAGCACACACTCTAGTATACTGATGTGGAGTAAGGTCAAATGTCAGAATAGGGCACACTTGTCCTGGTACACTGAGACAGTCACAGACAGGCACAAGTTGAAACCACAAACATCGTCTTCCTCCTCCTCCTCCTCCTCCTCTTGCTCTTCATCTGCTTGTCAACTGATCCACAAAATAAGAAACAGTCACAGGCCAAGATAGAGATATTTTTAAACAAAACAAACAAAAAAGCTGCCCTTAGGTCAGATTCTTGAATCACACTGTCCTACCGAGGAAAAAAAAAAAAAAAAACGGGCAGAAAATTAAAATGGCACAAACAAAAACGCCACTGTACCTCAGAGTGTCTCGGAGAGTTCGAACACATGGTGACACTGGGAGCTAAACCCTAAAAGCTCCGGTACAGCTACCCCGTGACTCCAGGGAGAGGATCTGTTGTGTTAAAGCAGGTTTGGGAGCGCAAGCTCAGATCTGTGTGTGGTGTGTGTGTCCTGGCGGTGTGTACGGAGGCGGCGCCGGATTGGGTTTGATTCCCCGGCTCTTCATGTAAGAAATGAACTGGTCGGGAATCTCAGCCAGAACGTCCTTGGCCAGTCGCGCCATACTCAACACGTGGTTTCCCGTCCGGTCCATGTAATCCCGGAATGGCACAAACTGTTAGGAGCAGGAAGCATGAACGTTTATTCATCCATCCATTTATATAAGGGATCTCAACATTTTGACTCAAAGGCCTCACATTGTCCAAAACAATATTCAAAAGTTCCCCAGTATACGGTAAGATTTTTGTAGTCAGTGTCACATGATTCTTCAGAAATCATTCTGATATGCTGATCTGTTGCTTGGTTTTTGTTGGTGCTCAATTATTAATAAAAATATTATGATCTTTCTTCTTATTATAACTGAGTGTCTATTTGCACTAAGTGTGAATAGCCTGCCTTGTTGGCAGAGGCTATTTACACTAACACCACCCACCAACGTGAGATTGGGGTAGTCAAGAATACTGTACAAAAGACAGTTGTCAAACACTAGCTTCAGTGGTGTGGATGGTAAAGTGTGTGTCATAGTCTTTTTGACGCGATCGACCCGAGTTCGAATCCGCCTTTTGCCAATTTTTTTTCCCCTCCCTTTTCAAATACCATATCACAGCGGAAAGGTTTTTTTTTTTTTTTTATAAAATGAAGGAAATAATCAAAAAGTTGAAAAAGTATTGAGTAGGGTTAGGGTAAGTTAGTTAGATGTTTTGTCTTGTTTCCAGCCAAAATATAAAAAAATTCTTAAATCAAGGAAGGGTAGAAATCAAGTAAAAATTATTGCCTTGTTTTCAGAAAAAAGAAGCAAAAAAGAAGCAAAATAAATTGCCAGTAGCGTTAGCAAAATAATCTTATTTCAAGCAGAAAACACAATTATTTTGCTTACCCCATTGGCAGATTATTTTGCTTGTTTCATTTTTCTGAAAACAAGACAATATTTTTTCTTGTCTAGAAAACCCTTTTTGATTTAGGAATTTTTAAATATTTTGGCTGGAAGAAAAGACAATAAATCTAAGTAAGAAAAGCCTTTTTTTACAGTATTTTATTATGTTCTACAATACTGAGGTGTAGATAATTGCCACTATTTACAATCAATAGTATAAATAGCAAAAATGCTATTTTAACACAGTGTAAATAGAATCTATAGCTATTTTCACTTAGTGTAAATAGCATATTGTTAAAAAAAAGCCGCTATTTTTACTCAGTGTAAATAGAATCTATTGCTATTTGCTCTTAGTGTAAATAGCATCCATTGCATCTATCGATTAGAAAGCATGCTATTTTCACTTAGTGTAAATAGCCTCTATTGTATATATATACATATATTTTGTTTTTTTAGGATCATGTGACACTGAATACTTGAGTAATGGTTGTTGAAAATTCAGCTTGGCCATCACAGGAATAAACTGCTTTGTAAAATATAATATAAAACAGTTACTTTAAATTGCAATACTATTTCAAATAATACTACTTTTGCTGTGTTGATCAGCCTTTGGTGAGCTTAAGAGGGTTTAAAAAACCTTACTTATTCGAAACTTTTGACCAGTATTGTATATTTGCATGCGTACGTGCTTGCGGTACATTAAGATGTAAATTGAAGCCAAATATTAATGTGCTACACTATGTATTAACACATTCATTTTAAGTCATCTTGCGGTCTACCTGTGAATGCAACTTTCATACCACAGTTATTCATTCATTCCACAAATTTTGCCTCTATTTGTTCATCCCTCCATTTATTCCTTTTTTATTTTATTTTCAAATCAGCCATGAGGAAGGAAGGTGCATTATAATATAAATATGAATGATATTCATTGATATTTATATCATCAGTGCACTTTCCTTCCCCTTTTTTAGTCATCTAATTCCAATTTATTTGTGCATTCACCAATGAAATTCTGCCCCATCCAGCCATTAATCCAACATTCATTCATCCCTTAATTCTTGGCTATTCATCAATCCATCCATCTACCCACCCAAATGCATGTTTCCATCCATCCCTCCAATGATACATTCTGTTCATATCAATTCATCCATCTATTTCAGGGGTGCCCAAACTCGGTCCTGGAGGGCCGGTGTCCTGAAGACTTTAGCTCCAACCCCAATTAGACCCACCTAAACCAGCTAATCTAGCTCTTACTAGGCATGCTAGAAACTTGCCGGCAGGTGTGTTGAGGCAAGTTGGAGATAAACTCTGCAGGACACCGGGCCTCCAGGACCGAGTTTGAGCACCCCTGGATCTATCGTCTACATATTAAATCAGCTATACTGATCCATTCATTTAAGCATCTATACAAACATTCATCCTTCTCCCATCCATGCATGCACAAATCTATTCATTTATGGGAAAGACAGCAGCATCCCAAAATATTCTTATCCTTTCTTCCTGAATAAAACAAATTAAATAGTGCCTCAAGAATGAATTCTCTTCACTTTGCTCACTGTCTGTGACTCAGTAGCCTGAGATGTTCTTATTACTACTAATGACAGGTTGCATTCATAGGGGACCTGCATAATGAATTGCTTTATAATAATGTGGGTTATGGTTTGGAGCTGTTACACAAGAGCTCGATTCCACAGTGACTGAATTAGTAATTAAAATTCTCATGCTTAATGGATTTGATTGCTGAAAGAAAGAGACATGGGGCGACAAGTCACAGCTATTTAAAACCTGAAAGTTAACATAATACACTTGTGGTTTAAACAAGCTATGAAAGAGCATTGCTTGTTTTGTTTTTTTTTTTGTTTTGTTTTTTGGCATCACCTGGACAATATCTCGCTCTGCTAATTTTCCTCTTGAGGAAATCCTGATGTCATCACCATCCAACTCGACCATAGCTGTGGGAAAAGACAAGAGGTACAAGTAAATCACTGGACTTGTGCTTTTAATTTATTTGAATTAAATATTACACATTTTTAATTTTTATGAACACAGGTTTGAAATGACGGTGTGTAGATAATGACAACATCTTTTGAACTACTCCTATAATTGTATGCATAATGATAATTTTGGGGGTCTCAAAACTAGGGCTATCATTTCCTTCATCATCATGCACTGCTTTGACACCAGCTGAACGTAATTGGTGTCTGTAACAAGAATGCACAGACAAAATTCCATTACGGACTTCTCAAACAACAGGCCCTCTCCACATGACCCGCTCACCTCATCTGACAAGAGCTCATCTTCCACCTCTGTGCGCGTGAGCTATGTTGTTATTGTAGGAGGAAGCTCTATTTCAATATTGGTCAAAGTCTCTCTTGACTTCCCAAGTGGTCTGACAGATCACTACATGCCCTGACATTAAGTATGGGCTTAATACCCACGCAATATAGCGTATAATTACATATCACTTTGTGATTAGCCCAAGCCAGGTGTCTTTAAAGGATCTCTAGATTACTGCGCACACAGCTCTGACCAAGAAAAACAACCTTGTTAACTACTATTGGAGCACTTGTTTGACTAATTGCTACTGGGGTCAGCGATTGTACTAAAAAACAATTTTTTTTCTTTGCATTTTTGGAAAGTTTTGCATACAGACATCAACACTGTCAAAACAATTGCCATTTACATGGATCTGTGAACATTACTAAAAATGCTGTGTTATGCATGCAAAGTCATTAGTTGGCAATGTCACTTTGTAAAGAAAAACGCAGTTGTTGCATAAAATTGTCATATTGTATAAAAACTAAAGTTCAAATAATTACAAACATTTTTTGAAAAAACTGAAAACGTTTAATAAATTACATGACATGGTGTAACCAGATTAACTGAAATAAAAAATAATGCAAAAATATTATTTTATTGCGGTAGATAAGTACAATTACATTAATATATTAATGTTTATATTTAATATATTAAATAGACAGCCCTTAAAAACACTTACCATCAAATTCAGCCTGTCCAACTCCAACAATAATGATGGACATGGGCAGCTTGGCAGCCTGACAGCAAAACAACAACATTTATGTTCTCACTGCACACATTTACATGTTTTTACACAAAAATACATGAAAATTACACATTTACAAGATACAGTGGGCTTATTTATAAAACATAGGTAGAATTAATAATGATTTAAAAGTAAACAAACAAACAAAAAAACATAATTTAAAGATAAACATATAATAATGGTGTATATATCTCATGTGTCCAGCGCTGAGGTGTTTAGCTATTTATAGTGATAGAACAGAACACTCTTGAGGGTTCTAGAGGGTGAGCAGAGGGAGAGGGAGGCGGGGCCAGTATGATTGCCACGACACCCACTTCTCTAGCTGCCCCTCCCACCGACTCCCACTCCAGACACTTCACACTGGATATTTGAGAAAATTACAACCAAACATTTATCCTCTCACGTACAGCACACTCATTCACCACAAACGTCAATTTGCATCATTTTATGTGCCCTGTTTGATTAAAGGCTAGTAGTTTTATTGTGACTATTTCTATTCTTTACTCTAAAATCTATAGTAAGTCCTTTTTACTTAATTTTAAGGCAACAGGTTTCCTCAATTTTTTAAAGTAAATGTATTACTTTTTACAGTGTGGTAATTACAGGCTCTAGTTAAATGGAAGTTTGGAAACATGGCCTAGCATAGTTATTAGCTTTGTAAAAGACTTGACTGTCACTTTTGATGAATTTAATGCATCCTCCCTTTTTTTAATCGCACCAACCCCAAACTTTTGAAAGGTAGTGTACACAAATGTGTTAAAAAATATTTTTATTTATTTATTGTAAACATACTGTTAATGTAATTATAATGTAATGTATTATAATATAAATAAACACTCACTGGTCACTTTATTAGGTTCACCTGTTCAACTGCTCCTTAATCTAATCAGCCAATCACATGGCACCAATGTTATGCATTTAGGCATATAGACATGGTCAAGATGATCTGCTGAAGTTCAAATGGAGCATAAGAATGGGGAAGAAATGTAATTTAAGTGACTTTAAATATGTTGGTACAAGATGGGCTGGTCTGAGTATTTCAGAAACTGTTAATCTGCTTTGATTCTCACACACAACTATTTCTAGGCTTTACAGAGAATGGTCCGAAAAAAGAGAAAATATCCATTGAGCATCAGTTCTTTGAACAAAAATGGCTTGATGACGCCAGAAGTCAGAGGAGAAAAACCAGACTGGTTGATCTGATATAGGGTGACCATACGTGCTATTTTCCCCGGACATGTCCTCTTTTTGGACCTAAAAAAAATGTGTCTGGCAGGGATTTCTAAATCGCCCAAAACGTCTGGGATTCGGCTTTTGCTTTCTACATTCACCATTCACTGTGTGCATTTTTGTATTAAAGCCCTACGCGAGACTGTTTTCTTGATGCCGCTCCCGCTGAATTTCAGGCCATTACCGCCTGCTCACGCAATCATTCCATTATTGAATGTAATTTTCGCACAGAGTATTTTTTGAATGAGCAGCTATTCACTTTCACTTTCAATTTCACAGTCACACATTAGATATGAGCACATTATCTGCTAAGCAGCAATTCCACCAGCATGATTTGTCAGTCATCTCTCCTTACTCTTCTTGTATTGACCCCATGATCAGTTAAATCTGATTCCTGCAGCTTGTGTTGGATGCAGGGTTGCCAAATCTGGATTTTTTTGCATGGAATTAGGCTGATTTAAAAATGTTGCGAAGGACTGATTTTCTCCCGTGGGTTAAATGTTTGAAATATAGCATGAATTACATTTGACTGAAATGCTTGTATTGAAACATTTTGCATTCTACATGTGATAAAACTATGCAAGATCTTAAGTTTTGTGATGGCCACTGATAGGAAGCCCTTTAACTGTGTTTATGATCAGTCTGCACAAGGGTGAATGTAAAATACAGGTATGGAAATTAAATATTTTGAGTTTTGATATGGGATATGGTCATTGCGCTACTTTGGGGGCTTTTTAACCCCTTTTTTGCAAACTAAAATATGGTCACCCTATCTGACAGAAAGGCAACAGTAACTTGAATAATGACTTGTTACACATCTGAGGTATGCAGAAGACCATCGCTGAACATACAACACATCAAATCTTAAAGCAGCGGAAGACACGCCAGACCACTCCTGTTATCTAGGAACACTGTTAACCGGAAACTGAGGCTACAGTTCGTACTGACTCACCAAAAAGGGACAACAAAGTTTTGGAAAAGTTTGCCTAGTCTGATGAGCCTCAATTTCTGTTGTGACATTCGGATGGTAGGGTCAGAATGTGGCGTAAACAACATGAAAGCATGGATCCATCCTCCTTATATCAACAGGTCAGGAATCAGCTGGTGATGTAAAGGTGTGGAGGATATTTGATGGGGGGTGGGGGGTAGAAGGGCCCTTTAATACCAATTGAGCATCATTTAAACACCTTAGCCCCCTTGAATAATTAAGTCAGTTCTAAAGGCAAAAAGGGGGTCTAACCTGGTATTAGCAAGATGTACCTATAAAGTGGCCAGTGAGTGTATATACTTCTAATATATATTGGTAATATCAGTGCTGGAATTGACAGTACTATGCGACATGAACTTGCCAAGTGAAATGAGGAAAAACTCCATCATAAATATTTCTTACAGGCCATTAAACTGTATTATACATGCGCACTTACTTTTATGTGCATGCATATGTATGCATATATAAATATGTTTAAAACATTTAAACGTCTGTTGGTAAATGAAAATAAATATGTGCAGTTGAAAAGCTGTTGGAAGACTTGTAAGTTATGACTAATGTTTCTTTGGTTAATGTTAGTCAAATGTGTTTGAATCATTTTACAGTTAATTTTACAGATCAACTGGCAAGTAAGTTTTCCAAACTAAATTTTTACTTGCTTGTGGCACTCGCAAAGTATTTGATTGTTATGTGTAAGTATAAATGAATAAAATCTCACAAAAGCATCAATTTCAAGCTCTACTTCCTGGGATAGCAGCTCAAAATAATAATACCATTTCCCCTTTGAGATGTTCTGTAATAAAAACTTTCCTGTTGCTCTTCTGACAGGTTTAGAGACCAAATCTTCATTTTTCGCTCCAGGACCATAACAACAAATAGACTGTTACTGACAGGGTGTGTAAGGCGTTTCCTATTTCCACAATCTTAAATTATCAGTGCAGAGCTTATGACAGTCCTGTCATGCCTGCATGTCATAAAAGAGAGGCAGGGCACTATGAATAATTGAAGTCGGTTGCCCCATTTGTGCCATCATCTTCTGTCATGACTGACAGGACAGATTTGAAGAAATGAGAAAACAAAACAGTCTGTTAGTTCACCATAGTTTCCTTGACAACAGCTCTTCGACGTCACGCACGCAGCCCCAAACCCCCACGCCGACATATATGAACACAGAAACACGCAAGCATTAGGAACGGAAAATCTCAATTCGGCAACCCACAAATTACCTGCACGGTGTGTCTTTATAACAAAAGCTGCACATGCTGACAGCGTTATTATTTGGTCTGGGGAGAATGCTAATGTAATGTCATCAGTACCCAGCTGCTGTAGGAAATTATCATTATGTTGGTAAAGGAAAGACATGGTTTGGAGAATTAAATTGGTTTTTGGACTCTAAAGGAACAGTTTGGCCAAAAATGACAATTCTGTCATTATTTACTAACTCTCTTGTTGATTTAAAACCATATGCTGTTTTTTGTTGTTGTTGTTTTCCTTTGAAACACAAAAGGAGACATTTTTGAAGATCTATTTTCTTATTTTCTTTTTTTTTTTTTTACAAACAAAGAGGAATTTGATTAATTTTTTTTCTTGTGATTTTACGTGATTTTGATTAACGTAGGCACTAACCCTTATAACTGCCATGCATATTTTTGTTATTATTTATCTAATATAAAATTAAATGAAAATTAATACATTTATTAATTTAGGCTGATAAATTAAAAGACCAAAAGACTTAAGTCCTTGTGTTAAATGAAAAAATCATTGAATAGACATTACAAAATCTGTAGCTGTAGAAAGAAATGTTTTTAATTATATGTCATATATATATAATGTGTGTGTGTGTGTGTGTGTGTATATATTTTTTTTGTTTTTGTTTTTTTTTAAAAATGAGTTCCTTAATGATTGCGTCATTCATTTAAAAGATTTGTTCAAACAGATTCATTTAGAAATGGTTAACCATTAAATGCATTAAAAGTGTACACTTTTTCACAGAAGTAATCACACAATTAACGTTAAATTGTCATATTTTATGTAAAATTATAAATAAAAATATCTAACATTATATATTATATATCACATATATTATATTTCTTTATTGTATAGACAACAAAAAAAAAAATGTAGAAATTATATATAAATAAAATAATAATAATAATATACTTCCAGGTGCAATTTCATACAGAATATCATACAGAATATAAGCACGTACTGTAAGTGAGGAAACTGGTGATTTCTACTTGGAGCCGTGACAGACAGTTTGGGGCAAAACTAATGATACCCGTGCTGTAACGAAGGGTAGAAAAAGCAGGATGGAGTCAGAAATGGCATGAAATACTGTCAGGGTGTGACTGAGGACAGGAACTTCTATTAAACCTATCATCAGTCACACAGCGAGCGGGCGGTTCAGTCTGACAAAGAGCTGTCTAATTGATTAATCCCGCCGTCCTTCATGTTGCATGTCATATCTGATTGGCGGATGATGGACCTCTGCTAGCGCTCGAGCATCCTGACTGGCTTATCATTGCAGGCCTGCCCACGTCCAACATGACAAATGAATGCGCTCCTAATGTTGTTGTTTCTCATTATCATCCTCCGATTAGCCCTCACCCGTGCCTATTGTTATTCGTAATTACCATGTCAAATAAAAAAAAAAGGCTACATGTCTTCAGCTGACGGATGGGAGGATTCCAGCTTTCAATGCTAATTATCTAAGAAAATGAATATGCGCGGCTCATTAAAGTCTGCCAGATCCCAACACAGAACCACAGCATTTTATAAGACTTAAAGGAATAATTCATTCAAAATGAACCCTCCTTTGTTTTCAAACTTGTATGGTACCTTTTTTTTTTTTTGCATGCTGTAACTAAATGCAATGTGCATGTTTGTATATTTTTGCAAAGTTTATTTTGAGAACAAGATCATACGTCTTGAAATGTAGTGCACATGTTGTTTGCTTTGTCCTTTTTTGGAGATTGAAAGATGTGTTTACTACACATTTAAATTGAAAAGAGCTCCATGAACTTTTTTAAAATTCTTCTTTTGTGTTGTAGGATAAAAATACCAACAAATAAATGAAGTAAATGATGTAGAAAATCATTTTCGCTTTTGGTAAACAATTTCTTTAAGAGACTGCATGGAAACTGTTTCAGCACTGAATTTTTCAATGCATGCACGGTTTGAGGAACATTATAGACATCTGCAGAGGAAGCCATATTGCGAAACCCTAAATATAGTCGACGTTTGACGCGTAACTGACAAATAAAAAGTGAAAACAATGTACTTTTTGCCTCAAACCCTTCTTTGTAAATATATTGCTATATACGCATATGCCACACCACATGTCTGCATTCGCGTCTCTGCTGAAACTGTAATGAGACAGCTTAGCGGCAAGATGTTGTCAACTGTTGTGGGAACTGACGGGATGTTGTCGAAACACCCTTAGATCAAAAAAGCCTTCCGTGGGCGAATGTCCATTTCTCTACGACCTGTTTTTAAATGAACAAGGAGGATGAGATGCAAACAGCTGCTTAGAGTAACAGCTTTTCTCATGAATGATACATGCATCTGTCCTACTGAATCAGAGCAGAGGAGAGAAGTAGGTCAGTGTTCCTCTAAGGTTTTCTGTGATAACTTCACACGCTGTTAGGAAACGGTATCCCAACATATGCGTGCCACTCAGGACCACCCAACAATGAGTAGGACACCTGGTCCACCTGGACGTTAACAGACCTCCTACGCTGAATTTCCGAGCAGCATTATGATGAGATTTAGAGATGATTTAGCACTTACGAACATTGTTCACCATCACACTGTGCTTGAGAGCAGAATGCAGATTGTATTAGCACTTCAGATACAGCTTTCATTTCTGACACATTTCCCTCAACACGGCGCAGCTGGAAAAAAAAGATTACTTCAAAACGTACCATTCACAGGGACCTCTCATGATTCATTGTGAATGACAATTTCTTTTAAATTCTGCTAAAAGGGATAGTTCACCCAAAAATGTCACCATTTACTCATTCTCATGCCAATCCAGATGAGAACATCTTTCTTTTGTGGTATACAAAAGGAGGTTTTAGGTAGAATGTCCATTGTGCTTTTTTGTTCAGAACGGAGCACTTTAAACTCCAAAAATGACAAAAAATCCTATAAAAATAATAATACCACCCAGTAGGCTGAAAGCGTACTACCTTTATGAAAAATAAGTTTATTTAAATGTGCTATGAGTATACTTCTTTTAAACTAAAAATAGGAAAGTATACTTTTAGAAATATACTTAAAATTGCATTTAAGTAAACTTGACATACTTAGAAAAAGTCTACATATATTAGCTATCTGAGCTATACTTGTGCTCGTGTTTTCATTGTTAGGGGCACTATACACATCTTCTATACAGAATTTCCAAAAAAAAAAAAAAAAAAAAAAACACAAGTGAAGAAGAAACCGAAACAACAGATGCTTCCACATGTAATCTAACACAATCATCAGACATAAAACAGCATCAAAACTGTGTAACGTTGTGGAATAAAATTTCGACCAATGAAGAGGTAATAATGACTGTCAAGTTTTGGGGTGTTGATCAACTCCATCTATGTTTTGATTATATCATTCTAAATCCAATTCATAGTCTTTCAGCTTTTTTGTTCAAAATGTTCTTAATTAGTTTTTATTTATGAAACTTACCCACAATCAAGTGTTTTTTTTAGAAAAAATGTATGAAGCTAAAATAAAATGTTTTTGTTTACAAGCAGATACCATGTTCTTTCTTTTGATGTTTTGTATGTTCAGATATTCATATAACAAAATGTATACAAATTAATACCTAGATAGGGACATAGTAGTATACTTAAAGTATACTAAAATGAACGAAATGACTCAAAAAAAGATTAATTCATTTTGTTGAATGAGACTCAAAGGTCCGAGTCGGTAAAATGATCCAAACTTCCCATCACTATTACGAATCACATCAAGTTTATCGTCTGTGTACTCCGGCTCAAAAAGGTAGAGTATGGCGAAAATCTTATCTTATTTTCTCCTACAACTTCAGAATCGTCCGACATCGTTGTACCTTTTTGTTTGTAAACAGTGTTTGACTTACTTGCACTTTCTTAGTCTTTGCGAGTTCGCTTTGTAAACACTGGGTCTGTAGTTGCACGTGACCTTTCAACGTGATTCAATAGTACATGAACGCGCATCCCAGAACCTGTGCTACACGAGCTTTTGTGCTTAAAGTTCCTCTGTGGTTTTTATGTTGTTTATTTGTCTATGTGGTATTTTTAATATGCTTTTAGACAAACCATGTGCCAGTCCATTAAACAACACCATTGCTGAGTATTTTCTCGTTAAAAACTGTAGTTTCTCAAAGGCTGTCCCAGAAATGCGGTTTGAAACAGCCTTTTTTTTGCTACTTCACAAACTTCAGTAACCAGTCACGTCAAATGATTTCTATCATTAGCATTCAAAATATACCAATAGGATTATCAGCACAAAATCAGATATTAAAATAGAGCATTTAATAGAGCACAACCGCTAGGCGCTAACCGCTAACTTGAAAAACAACCCGCGGCAACAGTGTAAAAGTAGCCCGGAGTCAGACGCACCTCCCCCGCTTTGCCGTCTGCACTTCACTCGCATATGCTCGCGGGCGCGAACTGGAATCACAAACTAGGCTGCATTCGAGCCT
>JAHKKF010522737.1:18105-60180 GCA_019740295.1 Labeo calbasu
TTGCACTTTCTTAGTCTTTGCGCGTTCGCTTTGTAAACACTGGGTCTGTAGTTCCGCCTACATTCCGCATGACCTTTCGACGTGATTCAATAGTATGTGGACGTGCATCCCAGAATCTGTGCTACACAAGCTTTTGTGCTTAAAAAGTATACAAATTTTTATTTAAAAAAAAAAAGACTGATCGTTTTGCTAGATAACACCCTTTTTCCTCGGCTGGGGTCGTTTAGAGCCCTTTGAAGCTGCATTTAAAATACATTTTGGAAGTTCAAAATCAGGGCACCAATGAAGTCCATTATATGGAGAACATTCCTGAAATGCTTTCCTCAAAAAACATAATTTCTTCACGACTGAAGACAGAAAAACATGAACATCTTGGATGACAAGGGGGTGAGTAAATTATTTGTGAATTGTTGTTCTGGAAGTGGACTTCTCCTTTAATAAAATAAACTTGAAGTATACTATTTTTTGGTACTACTTAAAGAAGCAGCTGAAAGTGAAATACATAGAAGAAGGTAAATATGACAGTTTTTGTATTTGGGTGAACTTTCCCTTTAAAGATCTCAAAGAATAAAACAGTTAACATTTTCCATATTTCAGTACAGTAATTATTGGTTTGATGCACATGTGTCTAATCACATACCAAGACCACATGACCTTTTTCATTTGATTAAGCGATGCAGCCCCTTTCTTGATTAGATTAGTCTCCTGTTTCTGATTCAACACCTCCTGAAATCATTAATCAGATTTGCACTGCAATGTAACATTCATTATCTTTAATTCTTTCATTATCTTTTGATGAAAATGTCTGTTTTAAATTCAAACACCCAAATTTAGATTTGAGAAATGCAAACGTTTTTGGAACACACAAATGAAAACCATAGGTTTCGGGCATTTCTACCTTGCGTTCAGGTCTTAAATGTCACACGGGGGTTGAAATGCGAGTCTTCTTGGCAGATGCAGGCCGCTGGGGAAAGAGCAGCAGGCAAGATCTTAAAAGGAAGGTGTGGCTGTTCTACAAATCTGAGTAACAGTCGCAAATTCCCTTTAAATCCAGTCTGCTGGGAAATCGGGCCCGTTCACAGGCTAGATGAATGACATGCACCGCTGGAGACGAGATCGACCTTTTAAGCGTAAATTACAACCTCAATACACTGTGAGCCATCCATTTTGCATGTATCATGCAGCCTAAATAGATATATAACAATATATCATCTATAATAAGATCATAAAAACCCATATCAACCACAGAAGGTGCTTTAGTGCTCAAGGGTATTATAGATTAAAACAGGATGGAGATGAAGACCAGGGACTTGACACAAAATGTGACCCTGGTTCACAAAACCAGTCATAATTAGCAAGCACGGGTATATTTGTAGCAATAGTAAAAAATACATTGTATGGGTCAAAATGATCGATTTTTCTTTTATGTCAAAAACCATTAGGATATTAAGTAAAGATCATGTTTCATGAAGATATTTAGCTAATTTCCTACCGTAAATATATCAAAACTTAATTTTTGATTAATAATATGCATTGCTAAGAACTTCACTTGGACAAAATAAAAGGCGAATTTTCTCAATATTTTGATCTTTTTTTGCACCCTCAGATTCCAGATTTTCAAATAGTTGTATCTCAGCCAGATATTGTCCTATCACAACAAACCATACATTAATGAAAAAAAATGTTTATTTGACTTTCAGCTGATGTATAAATCTTAATTTAATAAAAAAAAAATTGACACTTATGACTGGTTTTGTGGTCCAGGGTCACAGATATAAACACTCTGTTCCAAAACATAGCTAGGTGCCTTAGTAGGGCAGCATTTTAAGGCATTACAGGATGCTTTCTTTTGTGAACAGATTTACTTTCCGTGATGCTTGTGAAGGTACAGCCACTTCACTTATAAGGTTTCATTTCAGTTAGGATGCAGCCTGAAAGCAAGGAAAGTGGAACAGAGCGGCAATCTGGACCCTCTCCATCCTGTCCTGTTGGGACGCTTGTCCTGTTTTAGTGGTCATACTCACATTTACGATGGCCTCTTTGGTCTGTGACATATCTGATATAACCCCATCTGTGATGATGAGGAGCACGAAATACTGCGAGCCATCCTGGACAGCAGCTGCGTACCTTCAGAGACAAGAAAAAAACAAAAACTTTTCTTTACATTAGCCGTTTTACTCTCTACGTTCTTCTTTTCCTGTTTTTTAAACATCTCAGATTCATTTCGCCATGTTAACTTAAGCCATGTTCTGCTTTGTTTGTTTAAATAAATCTTTGCCTCCGCCAACTCTGAGCAATAGCCTGAGGAGGTGCATCATGCTTCAATTTCGAAAGTCTAATTCAAATCTGCCGAAGACGGCATTTTTAATTACTACAGTGGATGCAGTGTAATCAGATGGAAAATGATTTGGTTGTGTGATGCCGTGACATGAGAGAGGGGGTGGAGATGTCTTCAGACAATTACTTTGTCTCCTTTTTCTGGAAACACTCCCACTAACCTATTCAAATGACGATTAAAAAATAGCTGCAGTCAGTACTGAGTCAGTCTGTTATGACACCTCTGATGTGAGCTTTACAATCGGATAAAAAGCTCGCTCCATGTCAGCAACTTTTTTTTTATCAGTTCTTGGAATAACACAAACAGTATATGGGTTCAAAAGTCAAGCGTTTGGCTTTCGTTGACAGATATGACAGACTGACATCTTTGATGGAACATCAGAGAGTCGTACAATTTGAAGCCAAGAAAATCATCTCAAGTGTCTACAGCAAAATGGAGGTACATAGACGAGGCGCTTAGCCAAGAAGTTTTTAAAATCCCAGGTTTATTCTGATTCATGATGTGTCTGTTGTTCATATATGCCAAGCGCTCGAAAATCTAAACAAAGATCAATTTCACTATTCATGCAGAAAATAACATTTGCATTGCATTCCACTAAATCTGGGCAATCTATCATTTGCATGCAAAGTGCGAATAGGCTGACATTTTACATGGAAACAAAAACAAGCCAAATCACTTTAAATGGCAATTTAATGGAGTAAATTCTGAAATGATGCAAGAGTGGTCAAAGCAAGGTTAGAGAGAGGAGGAGTGCTAAATAAATATCAATTTATGTTGTGTTTAGACGCTTTTACTCATAACTGTGAGCACATATTCAGGACTGGAGAATACCAAAAGTAATAGTTCATCAATCTGTCAGTAAAAGAAAAACATATTTTCAGGGTTATAGCCATATGTGTAGCAGACTACACACTTTTCCTGATTCTGTTCCCCTCTTTTCTCTCCATTTACTTCCTGTCTAAACTTCAGTGTTGTTATTATTAAGCTAAAACTATTAAAAATCATTTTAGATATTGAAACAAACCTCAAATCAAATAAATACAAATATTAGATAAAAAGCACATAACAACATTAACTTAAAAATTTAAGTGAAAACTGAAAAAAAAAAAACAATAATCACTTACTTTTAATTACCAAACACAAATATATAAATAAAAACATACAGTGTCAATATAAGTTGATTTTAAAACTGATTTGCCCTACCTGGCCACATGATTTACGACAGGGGCAAAGTTGGTAGGTCCGTATAGTTGAACGGTCTTTAGACTCTGATGGTACGCCTCTAATATCCCCTCAATACCATTACAGTAGGGATTTTCAATATTGCCGTTCTGAAAGACAGGAATCAATGGTTCACATGTGTCTTCATTTAAGCCAACCAAAGTTCAACAGAAAACCAATGCCGAAGAGAGAAAACATAGATTGTATCAATCAATAAGACAGCAGAGGTTGCCAATTACAGATGTCTCCCATACAGTCTCATCTCAGAATCACTGAACCGTTTCCAGAGCACCAAAGACTAGCACAACAGCATCTCACACTCTCAGGTTTATGACTGAGAAAGTGAGAAAAACAGAAGGACACTGAAACTTTTGGCATTAACAAACTCTTTTGGACCAATTTCAGGGATTTTCAGGAAGATCAGGACAACAGGAAGCTGAACATCAGCTCACTCACTAGGGGGAACTCATGAGACACCCGTCCATCGGGGGGCAGCTTGGCTCCAAATCCCAGTGCAGGGAACATCTTGTCACTGTCATAGTCCTGGATGATTTCCCCCACAGCCTTCAGTGCCAGGGCGTAGGCGTTCATCTGGTAGGGGTTCATGTAATGGAGAGACGTGGACTGGGATGGGTTTCCTGAAAATTTAACAGGAAACGAAAATCATCTAGTAATACATACTTGTGTGAGCATGTAAGACGTGCTGCTCCATGAATACATAAATCCCATAAGAGATCTAGACAGGTGGAGCTGGGGGAGGTAGAGGGTATCAGAGGAACTCCGATAGTGTGCTGCAGGATTAGCTTACAGTGAACACAGACACTTGAAATATTGAGTAAGCAAGCTTATTAGCTGCAAGAGCAGGAGAGTCAATCAGCTTGTGCCATGTAGTAAATGATGTGACTGCTAACAGAATCCACACCATCTTTCATGACAAAGCTAGATGCATCAGTGTAATTAAAACTGTATTATTTTGTCCAATATTGGTGTGTTTTGTGTGTTTTTATGCTTATTAGAATATCACACTCTTAGTTTAACAACATGCTAATGTCAAACTCTACAGTGTAACCAATTCTGAATTGTGTCTGACTTACAGAACTCTATTTGCGTGCTGCAGAGTTGTTGCCTGTGTAAGGCACTACAAGTTGGTCACTTATAAGCGTTGGTGATGATTAAGACACTACCTTAAGGCTCGTTCACACCAAGAGCAAAAAAGATAACTATGAATACCACGATAACTATATTTGCGTCCACACCAGTGAACGATAACCATCTGCTTTTGTTGTTTTTGTTGCATTTACACAACTTCAGCCAGTAAATGTCCTCTGCATGCACGTTTCAAGCACATCTAAACAGTGAATCTAGCATAAAAAAAAATCCATTAAAAAAAAAAAAATCCATAAAATTTATTGTAAGAAACAGCAGTTGTGGTTGCCAGAATTTTACCGTAAAAAAATACAGTAGCAGTGTTTTAGGTTTTACGGTTTTAACTTAAATTTACATTTTAATACTGTAAATTCATTAACTGAAATAGTTTCGTACCTTTGTCACACGATGAACTAAAGCCCATCACAAGCAGCTTTTAAATATTAACATATATAGAAGGTGCACAGGCTCATTTACACAAACACTAAACATCATCATGGTAACACGCATGAAACTGAAATAATGCAATAAACATTAAACAACATTAGATGCAACATACAGCCCTAATGTACAAAACTGATAAGAAAAAACTAAGAAGAAACATAGTTATTTCAACAAAAAATATCTAATTAAAAAATATATATATATAATGAAGGGAATTCCTGAAATGTCAATTTATGGTTATTCACTGTAAATTTTACATTCTTTTTCACTTCTGAAAACAGTATACTACCGTAAAAATACATGGAATGTCCAATACAGTTTTTCACTATGTATAGTAGGGGAACTTACCATTAACCATTTCACAGGTTTTTACTGTAGCATTTTTACAGTCTTTTACCGTTAAACAGTCATTTTTTACTGTGTATCTGATCTCTAACACAGTCAATATAGTGGAATAAAAACAGTACACACACTTTTCTACTCCAAAGGAGCCAAGTTCATTGTCGAAACTAGTGCTGAATACCTGAGGTAACTTTATGATTTATGTTACTCTGTTTGCTGTGCAATGTCTGTTTGCTTCTCCACAATGTCGCCTGCTATTTCAAATGTGCAAGCCCTTTAAATTTGAATAAAGTCTGATTAGAAGTCAGTGTTTTATCATTCATCAGCTATAAAAAAATGTTCAGAAAGTGATCCCAACGATATCATTCCTCTATATCGTTATTAATGTAGTTGTGGTGTGAACTCCTGTGGCTGTTCTCCTAAAATGTTAACACGCATATGCATCAAATCAAACATTCCAAATCCATTTGTCCTCTTTTCTGCACCCCCTGTACAATATATTGCATTGGTTACCCTCAGTAGAAATCTTGTCTCGTTTGTAGACACCATCACCGTTTACAACAGTTTTTGCTTTGATGCACGACACTGCTCTCTCCTGGTGTTGACATGGTGTTAAAAGGCAGAGCCTACACACTCAGTAGGCATCAATGCAGTTCATTAGGTTTTTCAACAGAGCCACTTTGTCTGCCAGAGCAATGCGAGAAGTACATTTAAGAAACACAAACGAGCACTCCAAGGCTGGTGTCAAGCTATTGATGTTGTTCTGGGCCTGGAACCGTAGGGATCCAAACAGTTCTTGAGCTATGGTTGCATTGTTACTAAACGAACTCTGTAATTCAGCTACACGACAGGCAGCCACCTTCAATAGATCTCTCAGAAGCAAAAGCCCATGATGCCTTCTATTTCCATCCTCTCGCTACCCTGTTTTGAACAAATCTCGTTAATTTGCTGAATAATTCAAAGATGTTTGGAAGCAGTTACTTGTGAAAGAACAGTAATTATTTGAACACTTGCAGCAAGCGCGGTGTCGAAAGCGACGGGGAGTAGCCTTCCCTGCCGGCTGGTGTAGCTGGGCCATTTTAGACTGATTTATCCAACCGGTTCAGCATGCCTTAAACCCTTACACGACTCCCCGCTCAGCCCCGCAGCACAGGGGGCCGCCCAGCAACGACTAATAGTAGTGTATTGAGCGACACGAGCAGTAGAGAAAGGCCAACGATTGGGTTTGGATTCCCCAACCTTCTAAGAGGTCACACACCGTTCCCCCCACTTAATTGCTTACCGTTAGAGGCGGTGAAATCAATGGCCACAGTGAAATTGATCTGGGTCCTGGGAAAAGAGGAATGAGAAATGAGAAAACAAAAGAGTAAGCAAAAATGCTCTCTGCAGTGATTTAATATCTTCCGTAGAGACAGGTACATATGTCTGTGCATGAACACGAACACGGCTAAATGATGGCAAATGCATATAGCCAATCCCAGCTGCATGGTCTAATTGGGATAAACAGGAAGAGCCATTACAATGAGCTCACATTACTAGTTTTACTGTGCTCAAACAGCAGGGTATTTCAGCCTCCGCAGGTTCATCTGCATCTGAATCATCTTTAGCAATTCCTACTGCTCTGGTTCCCATTTGCCACAAACCATCATGTGCAACATGTTAGTGATACCTGCTAAATGAATCCCACGGGCATTGAATGAGTTTGACCATGAGTGATGCTAATTAGCTGAGGCTAATATGTTTATCATTTAATAAAAATATGTCCAGCTGACCAAACATAAGCTATTATTGTCAAATTAGTGTACCCTTTTGTAAATTAACATACCACAACATTAGCATTAAACACATACACATAAAACAAAGCAATTAAAATGATGGAGCACTTAAAAAGGAAATAAGAATTTAATTTTCAAGATTAAAAATGTGTCACAAACAGGAAGCGACAGCATTCAACTCCTCTCCCCAAGTCAAACACAGCAGCCCATTAGGGATTCAGTGAGTTACAAGAAAAAATGAAGAGGAAAAAAAAAAAAAAAAAATCGATAAAACCATAATGAAAAGCAGAGAAAATTACATTAACCTTTAGAATCCCAGGCTAATGCATGACTCATGCCCCTATGCAACACAGAGAGTAATTATCCTCTTTATTAATTCATTAAAAGCCATTTACTCTTGGGTCCCAGCGTATGTATCTCCGCATCAAAAAACAATTCTCTCATTTTGGGAATCTAGGTGACCGAAGCCACGATTATAAAATAAGACCTTATAAACCAAAGTAATTCCCGAGGATCACATTATCACATTTATCTTTGATTATTACTGTTTAATTATGCATTTATGAGGGGGAAAAAGAAACTGTGGAATATTCTTTTTGATTTTCTCTTGTCTGAATGTGCCATTCCAAATTAGAGCAAAACCTGAGCTACTTTCAGCAGCGCTGTTGTTCTGCCAGCCGTTTTAGCCTGTGGCACTAGGGCATTTCCACAGCCTAGAAACTTAATAGGCTGTAAAAGGATCCCTTGCGTTAGGGGTTAGTATAGTACAACAGAGGTCTCCTGGGATGGGGTAAACAGAAGGACAAGAAGAATCGATTTTCGGAGATGTGCATGTCACTATGTGTCTCCCTCTCATTTGTCAGATGCGGTGTTCTCTGCAGTGCTGTTGGAGGCAGGGAAGCCCTGCATAGTGACGGAAAACCCACCTGCATTTAATGGAATGAGCTGGACAGCACAGCACACATTATGCTTTGTGTAGTACGATCCATTATGATTCATTATGAGCCGTTGACATCATTAACGGCTTCCAAAGGCAGTCACACAAATGTAACACTACTTTATGTAGCATAGTTGTCATGGGTTCCCAAAGCCAGGGGTCACTAGAATCATCAACACCTTCCTCCACTGAAATGCCACCACATGCAGTCACATATGTGCAGCAATGTGACACGTTGATCACACTTTTAATAAATTCACCTATTTTTCTTTGACTTTTTACTGGACAATAGACTCTTACCCCGGCCAGCACAATCTCATCTCCCTTAATAGAAATGTCAAAACCAGTCCTGCGTGGGATGCACAGGCTATCCAGAGACTCGGAGCACATTATAACAGGTTATCTGCCACTCAGGCATGAGCACTTCCATGCAGGTAAAGGTCAGCGCTTAATCATTACACACACTCACGGCTATAAGGGCGGAGCTCAGGACAGCGGATACGTTCTTCATTGGCAAGGGCCAAAAGATCCTCAGCTGTCACATGATTAATAGGTTACAGTTGTTGTAACCTATTGTAAAAAAAGTCATTCTGAATAAAACAATCATGACATTCTAAACAAAATGATAAAACTGACATTGAGGCTAGTTTAGAAGTTTTTTCTGAACTCACTGGCAAACTGCTTTCTTCTGTTTTAAGATTTAAAACTTTAAATGAGTACTTTTATTCAGCAAGGATGAGTCAAACTGATCAAAAATGTCAGATGTTTATAATGTTACAAAACAAAATCTACTTCAAATAAATGCCGTTTTAAATTTCATATTTATCAAAGAATCCTGAAGAAGAAAAAAATGTTTTTCACAAAAATATAAATACAATGGTAACACTTTACAATACATTCTATACGATTCATAGATTAAGTAATTAATAAATTGTTATTAGTGAAATGTGCTGAATAAATAAGCTTTCCATTGATGCATGGTTTATTAGGACAGGACAACATTTGGCTGAGATACAACTATTTGAAAATCTGGAATCTGAGGGTGAAAAAAAATGAAACATGGAAATGAAATTCGCCTTTAAAGTTGTCCAAATGAAATTCTTAGCAATGCATATTACTGATCAAAAATTAAGTTTTGATATATTTACGGTAGGAAATGTACAAAATATCTTCATGAAACATGATCTTTACTTAATTTCCTAATGATTTTTGGCATAGAAGAAAAATTTTGACCCATACAATGTATTTTTGGCTATTGCTACAAATATTTCCTGAAAACACAAAACACAAATGTTTCCTGGGCTCCAAACAAGCATATTAGAATCATTTCCAAAAGATCATGTGACACTGAAGACCCTAAAAATTCAGTGTTTCCATCACAAAAACAAAACAACAGTTTTAAGTTGTAATATTATTTAACCATGTAACTGTTTTTGCTGTAGTTTTGACCAAACTTTTGAATGGTAGCATATGTAATTTTTTAACATTTATCATTTGCTTTATAAAAAGATATTTGTATTGGTAAACAATGCAGAAATACTGATGTAGTGTGCAGAATATGTCACCTGAGCCACAAATGATTTCTCTCAGTAGACACAATGCTGTTCATCAAGCTTTGGCCAGGTCTTAGATTTGACTGGCTCTCTTCATGGTTGATCTAATTCCAAACTGGAGGACCTCGGGTTTGATGCGCTCCAATTCTCTCCGTCTTCTACCCATCATCTCTATTGCTGTTCCCAACTCAGTTACTTAGGGAGTAATATTTGTCAATAATGCAGAGGGTGCTTCGTCTAAGTGGCAATTTCCTGTTTTCATTTAGATGAGGACTTAATCAATTTATGGTCTGTCAGACCACTAAACAATCCCACATGCTGCGTGCGCTCTGAAACACAATGTTGCAGCTCCATGAATACACATGCGCACACCAACGCGCCCACGCACGCTGTTGTTTTCTCCACATTTCATTGTGTTGTCTCCATGTGAGCATGAACCTGCAGGCAGTCGCCTGATGTTTACACAACCCAACGGCAATAAACCCTCTAACCCTATCAGGGCTGCCCGTGCTGGGGCAGTCAGTCGAAACTGACAGGGATTCACCTAAATGTCACTTTGCATTAGGCTCAAAACTTCCGTCCCACTCTCTATATCAGCTCATGGTCATATTTCACTATTTGTCTTTGTCCGCAGTGGCTTATATTAAACCCCAGTAGGAAATATATGGTTTTCACTGTTCTTGGAGGTTAATAAAAGGAACGTCAATGCCTAGACTGTGGCAACATGGGTGTGAAATGAGAACATTATAAAGTGCATTCAAAATGGATGATTTACATTGATTAGAGTGATTGTGTTCCACGACTTTACATATAAGGCATAATTATTTAAAAGGATATTTTACACCAAATGGAAAATCTGTCACATCGTTCTAATCTTATAAGACTCTTTCTTTTACAGAATGAAAGGTATTTTTCGAGAAATTGACAAAACATTGCAATACAGGTTTGAATTGACATTTAAGTGAAAAAATGAAGACAGTAAATGAAGACAGAATATTCTTTCTTGGGTGAACTAACTAATCAAGCAGACACATCAATTTACGAATAAACGATTAAGCATGTTTGTTAAGAAGGACACATTCTATACAGGACCTATCATATTTTGGGGTACCGAGGTATGTTTGACTCTGTGCCATTTTTTCATGAATGACTTTTGGGATCATCCAACAAAGATGTTTACCGCAAGCTGCTCTCATAGCGGCAAAAAAAAAAATGCTAGTCAACCGTTGGAATCCTCCTCACACAATAGACAGACAAACCTGGACTGTGTATTTGTTGGACATTATATTGATGCAGCTCTCAACTTCTCGTATACATGGCTCTAATGTGAAAACTACATTTATGGCATTTAGTTTGTAATGTTGTGTCATCTTTTTTAAAATTTTTGTAAAAATCTATTTTATTGTTATTTATGTATCTATTATTAATATTTTATTTATTATTGTAATTGTTATTGTTATTTTTTATTATTTTAAGGTCTACATTTTATTTTATTTTATTTTATTTTATTTTATTTTATTTTATTTTATTTTATTTTTTATTTTATTTTATTTTATTTTTTTTTACATCTACCAGGGGTGGGATGGGTCGGGTTTTAAGTTTACACAGTTACTTTCAATACATTCAATAAACAGTTGTTAACAAAAAAAAAAAGGAAAAAAGAAGGACGTGTTCTTAAACTAACATTTCAATCAGTCAATCATATTTTAGGGGTAGTGTAAGGTTTAGATAAAACTAAATTAGAATTGAACTAAATATATATCCATAAGAATTAATCCATATTTGATTTTTTTCTTGTAAAAAAAAAAGTCATTCTGATTAAAAATATCACGACATTCTAAACAAAATAACCAAACTGAATGAGATATTGAGGCTAGTTTACAAGAAGAAAGGATGGAACCCTAAAAAAGCAACGTTTTATTCAGCAAGGATGAGTCAAATTGATCAAAAATTGATCAAATCCATCTGGGTTTAGGCCTTGAACTACATTGTTATCAAGTTATCCCCACATCATCCTATTGGAAAACTTGTGTTTACATACATTTTTCCTAAATTTTGACATTTGCATAACATTACTAGCGCCATACATCAGCTTTTCTAATGTAGTAAACTTGCTCGGTAGCGCACCTGGTACAGCATCGTACTTCGGTATGAGTCCTCCTGAAATATGGGTAAAAGAGTTCAAAGACTAAAATAATGAAATGGCATGGCTGCTTCAGCAAATGTGTTTTTAACCCACATTTGCCTTTGCTAACACTATCAGTAATGTTTAGTGTAGGGTTGAGTATAGGTGGTATGTTATTAAAGTGATAGATCATTAATAGAAAAGTTCACCCAAAAATGAAACACTTGCTAGTAGCCATTGATATTATGTAAAAATGAAAAATAAATACATAAATTTTGAAATAAATACCATGGAAGTACATGGACAGCAGCAACTGTTTGGTTACCAACATTTTTCAAAATGTATTCTTTTGTGTTCAACAGAAGAAAGAAATTCATTCAGATTTGGAACAGCATGAGGTGAATAAACAATGACAAAAACAACAAAGGACCAACAAAATATTGATGAGGGAACACATCCTCCCCAACAAAATCATGGTTAACACATAAATTAGCTGCACTAATCCACATGCAAAAACACAATGTATACACTACATAATTGTCTGTCTAGAGCTATTATACATGTGCTTTATGTGATGGAACAGTTATGCTAAAATCAGTCTATTCACTTTCTTCAAGGGCAAAAGTTGAAAAGGGGTGAGAATTCAGGCTGTGTGAAATGACTAGAAAAACTCACTGCAATCTCAAATATATTCACCACACAATCTCCAAGGTCGAGAGGTAGATCTATAAATCTGATTTTGATGGAATGTATGGCGTTCAGTCAAACAGCCTTGGAGAGCTTCAAGCAGATGGATGCAAAAAGATGACTCTGACCGTTTCATAAAATGCCAGATAGTTTAAAAGAACAGCCAATCACTGCATACTCCAGTGTAGAAATCACAGTGCTGATTGTCAGATCAACAAACCCTTCAGATGTTGCTTTCTAAGACGATGTTTATCCCAACACCACAAAACAAGGGTAAGAGGGTCATGTTGGTCTGTGGATCTTGTTGAATTTTTATGTTAAACTTGAAGCATTAAATTGTTGTGAAAATGAGTGGCTGGCATGCCCACAGACATCAAGACCTTAGGTTAAATTTATACCGTATATACACTTGGAAAATGTATGTTTTTTTTATTACTGCATGCAAAAATTAGAATTAAAAATATTTAAATAATAATACAAATATTTACATTTTTTTTATTAAACTAAACTGTTTCTTTGTTATTGTCATTGTCAGTGTTGCTACTGTAAAACTAAACACTTTCAATTCATTTTGGTTAATTATAAATAAAACTGAAAAAAATTAAATATAAATTAGATTTAAAAAAAAAAAAAAACTATAAAGAATAAAAAATTTGAAAATACTAAAATGACTACAACCAAAACTGAAATATAATGTGAATCTGAAACTAAAAAGAAATTAAAGTTAAATAAAAATGTAAAAATAAAAAATAAAATAAAAACGAACACTAATTCAAAATGCTTAATCCTACAATAGAGAAAGCAAATAATACTAAAATAAAACTGGTTATTCTAACAGTAAGAAATTGGTTTGTGTGTAAATGCAAATATAGAAGTCATGTGACCCACCCTGCTACTGTCAGAGCATCAATGCACAGTAATATGTGTGATTCACAGCACATGAACAGCGCCTGTGCAAGAGCGTTTGTCTCTCTACTCACCCTCCTTTGATGTAATCGAGGAAAGTCGACTCTGATTCCACTGAGAACGACAGCAGTGTCACCTGCGTCAAAAACAGATCAAAAGAGACAGCTGAATCTACAACAAAGACAAAAATATGACGCCACATTATGTGCCTCAGTCATGTTAGAAATTGTCCTAATGCAACTTGTTTCAGATGAGGCAGTGAATGATGCGGGCGAAGTGTCGGACCCTCTGGGAAGCGACGTTCTCACGGGCTGATCTCGTAATGTAGAGCAATAAGGCGACTTTGGCACAGCCATCAATCAAAGCATGATGCTCATATCAGATTATCTCTGCTGTGCTACAAATTTCTGCTTTCATATTCACTTCCATGATCTCTATCCACCCACATTCCCTTTCTCTTACACACACACACATACAGATGTTCACAGTGGCGTGACATTTGGTTTAATGCGTTCGTCTTGGTTGGGCTATTTTCCCTATTTAAGCGTCAACTTCCACTATTTGTTGATTGCAACGAGCCACACGCACAAGCGCTTAAACAGAATGCTTTATGAGGACCCGTCAAAGGGAAACTACGTTTCTGAGGAGCTACGAAGCAAAGCTCTTTCTTGTTTTTAGCACTTGTTTTAATTAGCACGGGTGTAAAAGGGATACTCATTAATGCGGGAAGACATTTGAAAGCTACTGTGCATGTCGTTCCCTCTCCCATCACATAATTGAACACAGGAAACGGCTGTAATTAAAGGCTTTGTCTGTGTGCGCATACATGCGTGTTCGAGCGTATGCTCTGATACACACATGCACATACACGCTCACATTGGTGGAATTTGTTTCAGAAGTTAATCTCTGAGCCACCACTCACCGTGCCTGAATTTACATATTTCTTCTTCTTCATCTTCTTCTTTGGATTCACCACCTAAGAGCCATTGGAAAACAAATCAGAAATCAAAATAAGTTCAGACAGACGAGAACGAGTGGAAGTGAGATTTAGATTCATTAAACAGATAACAAACAGCCTTTCCTCTCACAGGATGGTGCCTCAAAAACAAATCAATTATATTTCCTTGGAAAATGCCACCACCTGCCGAAGATGTGGGAAACGCTGAAAATAAAAGTGTTGCTCTGAGTTAAATGCGATTTCACATTGAATTCTCCACTTTTCACCCCTAAAATGTATCACAGTTGGATGAACACTTTTGAAGAAACTATCACTGTTATTTGTGTGTGTATGTGTGTGTGTATATATATATACATATATATATATTACACCAACCTAAAATCTTGCACCAAGAAAAGTCATTTCAAAAGGGGGTTTTTTGAAAAGATGTCAATGTTGAATCGACACTGTATTGACAAAACAGATATATCTTTGTGTGTGTGTGTTTCACAGAAGGTTTAAAACAATATGAGTACTTTTTTTTTTTTTGGTGAATATTTCATTAAAAACAAATGGTGCCACCAAAGTAAGAACATGAAGAGTTATATGTAATGTAATATGATATATATAACCCTGGACAACAAAACCAGTCATAAGTAGCACTCTCCATCATAACAATGTATGGATCAACATGATCAATCTTTCTTTTATGCCAAAAATCATTAGGATATTAAGTAAAGATCATGTTCCATGAAGATATTTTGTAAATTTCCTAACATAAATATATCAAAACTTAACTTTTGATTAGTAATATGCATTGCTAAGAGCTTCATTTGGATAGCTTTAGAGGCAGATATTGTCTTACCCTAACATACATCAATGGACAGCTTATTTATTCAGCTTTCAGATGATGTATACATTTTTAAAAAATTGTGACTGGTTTTGTGGTCCAGGGTCAGATTTGGGTGGATTACTTAGAAATTGTAGTCCATTACTGATTCCTAATAGCATGATAAAAATTGTGGTTAGTAGCATAATCCATTACATTACACATTTTGGATACAGACTACTTTTGAATTATTTTTAGATTACTTTTTACCAAAGTTGCTTATCACATTGATTTAAATAGGATCTAATACCATATTGAAATAAAAATACAAATAGTAAGAAAATATATTCCATTCGTTGTAATTAATAACATGAAGCACATTAAACATTACGTTGCTTTAAGGTTTCCCAAGCTGGGATTTGTAAATAAACCGCAGGGGCTTCATGAAAAGCTAAGAGTAATTTTAGGATAACATCAATTCAAATAAAACATTTGTTTACCTGCATGTCATGTGACCATTAAACAAAAGAATGGTGAACATGCAAATGTGATCCTTAATTATTAAAATATTTATTTTAAAATCTCAGGTTACTTCAAGTAAATATATTAGGTGAAAGATGTTCCGATGACAGAAAAGTGTGGAAATGCCTGCATTACATGGAAATAAAAATAATGTAAATGTGTGTATTTTAAAATTGTGCATTTCTGTGTGGAAGACTTTCTGAATGTAAATAAGCAGTAGACTATTTTAGAAAGGATGAAAAAGAGGATTTATCGAGAATCAATAAATTATAAATAATATATTGCTATTGCGTGAATAACATGTAATCATGTAATCAATAAAACAGTAAGTGTAGTCTAATTAGTATTTTAAAATGTAATTTAATCTAATTACAACTATTTAATTTTTAGAATCTGATTATGTAATCCAGATTACATACATCAGATACTACCCAGCTCTGAATACAAACTGGGAGTTATGTCGGCAGCATTAGTTTGTGTAGGTAACAGTAATAGTGTTGCTTGCCTTCTTAACGTTATATGGTACTTTCATTTCCGATCTATGTGAGCAGTGACTCTTTACTCTATATTACATCACACTTATATATTGATAGGAAACATGAAGGAATGCTGGACAGGCTATCCATTTTTTTGACAAATTGGTGCTGAGAAGATAGATTTGGTCAAGATTATTGTCTCTAGAAGAAAGAAAAAGAGAGAAAGGCAGAGCGAGGAAGAATAAGACAGATAATGATGCTGAAAAGCACACAAATGGAAGTGGAACCATCCAGGTGACCTCTTAGCTGTAAGGGGTGAAGTAAAGAAGAAAGGACTGGCAACCCCTGGTCATCCCCCATTCATCTCCAAACACAAGGTAATCAATAGCTCAAATAGACTCTTTGTGCTCAGATGAATGCAAGCATCGGGACATGAAAAGAGGTTTTGAGCATGTTCACTGCAGACTCATGACCCATCACCCCTTCAGAGTCACAAAAACCTGAGATGTGAGATTGCAGAGTGGGATGTAAATCTAAAGAGTCGTTAACGATAAAAAGGTCACGTACTGTAATAAAATGTTTATTACACAGTAATAACTATGTTATTACACTGTAATTACATAATTTCCCACAAATGCTCCAGGCAAAACAACCTCTTATATCCAGGAATATCTGTACCCTAAATAATACAGCAGAACTCATTCCAAGGTCAATAAACCAACTTGACGGGTTTGTTTAAAGCCTCAACCACATACCGCTAGCTCCCAAAGAGACACTATGAATGTTTTATCAGCTCTGATTGCACAGCTCCCAACAACATTTTCACAGGCCACCTGAATCACTGCTTCATCTGCCATGAGATATTTTATAATGTGTCGGTGATGTGTTGGCATCAACACATTACAAGGTAGGAGTGCTGGGAATGCTTGCAGTATCAGATACCGTCCTTTGGAGAGGGGATGGTAATTCACTGTAATAATGCAGAATCCCAGGAACGCTCTTATAGTAATCCCCATTTGCATGCTTCCCAAGAGCTTTGATGACTGTACCGACCAAGCAATTACCAGAGAAAAACAAAGAAGAGACATTTAGATACCTGCGACACTGAATGTGGATGGGGGTGGCTGAAGAAGGAGTGTGAAATATCCATAAAAAGAATCTTAATTTAGAGTTCTCAAGAAACTCATGCATAGAACATTTTTACTGTGTTTCTTGGATTTGGTTTGAAGAAAAAAAAGCATTTGTATGGCTTGGACTATTTGACTTGCTACATCATTTTGAGTCGTATTTATCCAGTAACACATTTGAAGTTTTATGCACTGACTAAAATATTCTGTGTGGTCGACATCTCACCTCATACACGTTGAACTGGCTCTGACCTCGGGCTAACTCTCTGTAGCTGGTGGTGAATTCACCGATGAAATCATGGCTAAAAACATGAGAAGATTCAAAGATTCACTATAGCGAAATATAACGTCAACTCTTCCTTTGTTATTCACATCAAAAGCCAGTCGTCAGCTTACCTGCCATCACGATCCCAGTCATACACTTCCACTTTGATTGTTCTGGAAACAGAAAAAGCCAAGGTGTGTTTGACAAATCAATACACTCTGAGGGGGGAATTCACTGGGAATTTGCATGCACTGTCTGCGTTGTTTAAGCACCTGATTTACTAAAGGAATTATGCATATTAGGTAATGGTGCCAACACTGCTGAAAATCGAGAGACTGCAATTTGAACACTGTGATGTTTAGGAATCTTTCCACCAGACACCTGAATCAGTTTTGTAAAATGCTTAAAGTGCAATCGACTTGACTGGGTTTGCCCAGTTATAATGCTTTTCTTCATTATTTAATAAATTACTGCTCTTATAGTCAAAAGGTATGCAGCGTTAATTGCATCAGGTAAACTGTGGTGGGTTTCGTTTTCTACTGTATAATGAGCTTAACTGACATGAAATTATATCCAATCAATTGTAACATATTTAGAGATCAGATTAGCATGTACAGGGTGATGATGCATTATCCAATATATGGGAAAGAAAGAAAGAAAGAAAGAAAGAATAATATAAATTTACAGATCACTATTATCTAATGACAAGAAAAGATCATTCAAGCTCAAAACTGTTGGAATAAATCTCACAAATGTAACTAAATGTCATCTTAACATATTTGTTCATGTCTACGCTCAAAAGAAAATTACAGGTTATTAAGTGTTAAAATGGGTCTTCGTAGCGGATATGTAACATTTTCAAGTACAACAGATAATAGTGACAAAATCAAACTTTTCCAGGAAAATAATGAACATTATGTTGTGCTGATTTAGGGGGATTCCACAGCTAATCAATTTAGAAGCTAGTGCAAGACTTGGATTGAACATATTTCACCGTGCTTTGATTGGTCTCTCGCTGTTAAGGCCTAAATTGAGTCATCAGTCACAATTAAACAAAAGCAGCACAGGTCTGCAAATGCATCCTGTGGCAGGTGTTCGCTCAACGGCTTACATCAACAAGATTTACTGAAAAAATAGAGCTTGCTACTACCCATATTAATGAGGACGAAACGCAGTCTCTTAAAGCTTGCTCATTAGCACGACGGAGAGGTATTTCAGAAAACTCTATAGACTGGCAAAAAAAATCTGTTCCTGTTTACTTCCTGTCTGCAAACAGTCCAGAACTCCCACACAAATCATTACAGCCGTTTATGGAGAAAGTGAATAATTCTTATGATTACACTGAGTCAATGCCCGGAGGGCACAGTGTTTCTGGAATAAAAGCACAAATGAATGTCATGGGGTGGCTCGCTCGGTTCTGCTGAGTTGTCTTGATGTTTACTTTGGGGCAAACAAATGAGTTCACTAATATGTCCCTCGATGTCCATAAATTCGAAAAAGCATAACGTGAGCAGTTAATATCTTTCATGTTGTTCCAAACCTGCATGACTTTTGTTTCTTTTGTGAAACATAAACAGGGTCCAACGCAGCTTTAGACCCTATTGACTTTCATTGTACACTCTCAGAAAAAAAGGTACAAAAGCTGCCACTGGGGTGGAACCTTTTTAAATAGTACAACTTTACAGTGTTGGGGAAAGTTACTTTAAAAAGTAACATGATTACAATATTGTATTAAAGCTGCAAGCGGTGTTGAAAGGGCCCTCGCACCCGGGCTCACCGCCACCCAGTGGCTTTAGGAAAACAGAGAACAGTGAGCAATAGGCATTTAAAGTGGCAAATATAGAAGGAATACATCAAAGTCATTTATATGAGCCAAACTTTCTGCCGCCAGCTGGTAGTGCTATGACTATAACTGGATATTTGCATGTAGATGTCTTCAGGCCACTTTATCAAACATATGAAGTTTGGTGCAGATTGGACATTTCATGTTTTAAGGTAGTTTCGTTTTTTAATGGTGAAACATCAAAATTTGACAGGCCGCCACGGACATACCCTCAAATGAAAACTCAAGATCTTCACAATTTAATGTCACAAAGGGTTTTAGATTAGACTGACCAATTTTGAAGTTGATCTGAAAAAATCTTTGGGAGGAGTTTGTTAAAATACGACGCCTGAAAATGGCAAAAATGACAAAAAATTTGCTGAGAAAATGAAAAATAACCGACTTCCTGTTGGGTTTCAGATTTTGCTCCAAGAGAATTTTTCGTAGCTATTGTTGTGTTACATGTGTGTACTGATTTTCATACACGTACGTGAAATGTGGCAGAAGGGGCATTTCATTGAACGAGAATAGGTTTGCCAAACCCACTTTTGAAACCTATATCAGATGTAAATGTTCGCCAGTTCTGATGCGTGTGCAAAGACTTTTCAAGCATGTTTAGGCCCTCAAAAATGTGATTCATTCTGGAGAAGAAGAAGAAGAAGAAGAAGAAGAAACGGAACAATTTCAAGAGAGTCCTTGCACCAGCGGTGCTTGGACCCTAATTGCTCCATAAAAAAGTAACTAATTGCATTATTTAGTTACTTTTATGGGAAGTAATGCAATGCATTACTTTTGCTTTACTTTTTGTCACCTGGGTTGTGCTTGTTTATTTATTTTTAATAACAAAAAAAAAAAAAGAGTTATATTTTTGGCAACCGTACAGGCCCTTACACACCAAAAGTCAAATAAATAAGCTTCAGCCTGAAGGAAGTGCCACTGTATATGCACCTCACTCCCACTTTCTCTCAACACAGGGACAGGAGAGGTGTCAGTGAATAGAAAGTAACTTGTAATGTTACACCCTGTGTTACCCCCCAACACTGCACCTTTGTACCTTAAAGGTACATATTAATACCTGAGGTGTACATATTAGTACTTAAATGGCACATATTAGTACCTTTTGAAAGGGTACTGCCCCAGTCACAGCTTTTGTAGTGTTCGTTTTTTTTTTTTTGTTTGTTTTTTTTGTAGAATGTATGGACAAAAATCTACCTGGTCTCATTACAAAAATGCATACCAATAAGTACATATTACTGCAGTTTCCAACAGAAATGTCCACTGAGTGGCGCTAAAAGAGTGTTTTTTTTGTTTTCTTTTTTTTTCAGATGAACACGTATGGTACGTTTTATGGTAAAAGCTGGATGGTATACAGATGTACTGTATAATAATCAATAATTACAACTATAGGTGTAGATGTTAATAAAACACAAAGAATACATTTTTATTCATTTGACATTTAAAAATGTTAAAACTGCACTACACCTAAACCTACTTGATAGTATGAATAAAAGTGAATGTGATGTAAAACTGCAATCGCAAGCATGCCGTTATAGCTTGTTTTTCGATCTCTCATCTTTCAGTGTGAGTCATGTTTTCACAGGATTCGTACCCATAGATTCCACATCCTAAGTCCAATTTCGTGCCACCTGAGCTACCGAGCAAGCTCGTTACGTTCAGTGTTGTGTCCATTTGTACTACCCTGTCATGTACATCTACCCCAACCTTAAACCTACCCTTACTGTATTAAAAATACAGTGTTGCTGTAAACATAACTGTGTACGAAGTGCTTGCTGTTTGACCGTCTCTAGTGTTCATTTCTTTTGGAAACTGTAGTGTTTTTTTTTTTTTACATCTTGCAAAAAAGTTCACACAGGTAAGTTTTTGTCATGAGACCAGGTTGACAAAAACATTGTTTAAAATGTCTACTTTCGTGTTTGGAACGTGTTTAGAAGCCATGCAGGTTTGGAACATGAAGATAGATTCTCATAAGTAGAAGATGACAGATTTTCATTTTCGAGAACATCCAACTAGGGAACCATCCCTTTAAAAGGGTAACCGCTATACTGCCAAAGTAAAACTCTATCTGAAAAACTTTTCACCTCAACATTGCCGTTTGACTTGTAGGCAAAAGTTTTGCACACCTCACCGGTAAGGCAAAGCGAACGCAATACATCAGAAAATCTCCTGTAGTCGAGGAAGCAACAAAACACGCTACCTCCGCGGATTTGTGGGCGGTAGCGTCCTTTGACGTTCGTTATCTTCAAAGTAGTGAGTCAGCACCTCTCTGAGCATCTGTCACCTGGGCGTCATGTTCCCTGACAGTAAGAGAGTGCAGCCGCCGAGACGGCTCCCTAGGCAGCTGTCTATCAAGCCTCACAACAGAGGAGAAGAAAATAGATTGCGCTCTGAGCCCAAACAGCGAGGACGGGAGACGGGGAAGGAGCTGTGCAGAAGACATTGAAGGCTGAAGGTACAATCCAGAGCTGCTTTTAATTCCCAAGCACTGACCTCAAACCAAAACGCCGATCTGAGTTTCTCATCGCTTCGGGCGTTGCGTGAAAAATGCGTTGTGTGGGATTGGAAAGCCACGTCGAATGTCAACACCAGCATTTACTGCAAAACTGTGGTAGTCTCTTGATAAAACATTCATATGTTTTGAGTTGCATTTTCAAACTCTGTTTGACAGTCGCCGATTTCTAGTGAAAATCTGATTCCGCTGGAAATTTCTAAAAAACTTTAGCTTAAGGGTTTCAGAGATAAAACGAGGCATATATCCTCCCTGAGGTTTATTACGAGTCTAAAGTACAGCATTTGTGACTCATTTCATTGCCGCCTCAAATTAATTGAGATCAGAATAAAACCATGGAGACGTGTGGAGGATGTTTCGCATCTACTCTTTTGAAGCTTGGAATAGAATGGATGCACACTGACATCTATTTTAATGGGATCTGGAGCTATAATTTGTTACCGTCTACATAAATGGCATGGGTGATGTATTGACATCGTCCTCTTTGGGAACTTCATTCACACAGATCGGCATAGTTCCCCAGGAGACAACCGCCTGTGGTGGCTCTGCAACATCATGTAATTTATGTTCCATATATACTCACTGTCCTGGTTTATTTCCCCACTGTTAACGCTCTTTCATGATGTGTATGGCCTGTCAAAGATATGGCCGTGCCTGATAGGTGGAGTGCCAGGGTTCTGCAGTTTGATGAGCCAGAGCAGACAGTTGGATACAAAAAGAGATGTGCTGAAAGCAGTTTTATATTTATAAACGAAACAGGCTCAGGATCTCAGGATTTGTAGCACAGAGCGACAGTTCACATAAAAATGAGAATTCTGTCATCATTTACTCATTGGGGTCCAGTATAACGCTATGTATAGACCAAAAAAGATATTTCAAACAGACATTTTTCAAAATGTCTTTTTTATAATGATGTAGGTCACTCTGGTTCAAAAAACCCAAACCACCTTTTCCCAAATGAGCCTACTGCATTTTTAATTATGGGAGGCATTTATGTGGAATTTCCATTTTAAAAAGACTTCAACAAATCATTTTAAACCATAAGGTTGTGCTACAAATAATCCTTATCCATCAGTTTGACTGAATGAGCCATCTTGAGGTTGTATAGACTTTAGATCAGTGTTTCCCAACCACTGTGCAAATTATCAAAACATTCTATCTTTACTATAGTTTGTTATTATTATTTTAAATCTGTGCTATTGGTGATCATTATGTCTGTGTGTTTTACAAATATTTAACCAATAAAACACATTCAAAAAAGCTGGATCCTCAAATTGTCAGTCAAACCTCGCCATAAGGATAACTTCGCCCAGCCTCCATTTAGAACGAAGTGCCATGACGCGCGGTCTAAAAAGCGTCTACTTCTTCACAATGCAAGGGTAAATAAAGAACTGATGTTTGAATAAGTATAGCGTGTTTTTTATTCATGAAACAGTGTCTATAAAGGCTAATGTTTTGTTTGTTTGAAGAGCGGAGAAGAGTCAACATTTGTCGTCTAGTCGTATCCAATACTCTTTTGTACATTTTAAATATCCTGTGCGTAGCGGTTCATCTTTTTTGTCATGAGATTTGTCCAAATATTAAACATCAAGAAAAACTGAGTGCCCGTATAGCTACAATAAACCTTATAACCTGTAAACTGATGAAAACGGAATGCGATCAATTTACTGCCTCAGATAGGGCACTTCTAGTGACAGACAAATAGAGCCAAAATACCTCTGACGACACATTTTTTATTTACTGGAAAAAAAATATTTCCCCCAGCCCTTTCTAGCTTTTTTTTTTTTTTTAGTGCTTAGTGGTATGCTGTGGGATTTTTTACTTATCAAAACTGTGTTGTGGCAGAAAAAAGGTTGAGAAACAATGCCTTAGACCATAGACCATAAACCTTATCTGAGGCACTTGGCAGAACAAAAAAAAAATAAATGAATAATACTGGATGATTCTGGACGATGGAACCTAAAGTGCCTAAATGCTAACCCATTTCTGGGGTTTAGTCTATAAAAAAAAAACCCAGCAATGCTACTGCACTCTATTATGACCGTTTTTATTTTGGAGTGAACAGTGCCTTTAAGTTGCAGCTTGCTATTTTATTCAAGAGAATCCCATTTTATTTCCAGAAAATGGAATTTCAAAAATAATGACTATTACAAACATGTTTCTAATGCTACTGGTCGAAAAACAGGCAGCCCAACCCTAAACCTTTACCGCTGACCAATGTTAAAGATATTAGACCTTCTTTTTTGAATAAAGACACTATGAAATGTTGTCAAAATGCCTCACTTTCTGATTTGGCGTAGCATGCAGCACATTTCAGCACTGTACTGCAGTGTTGTGGCTGTCATGAAAGATTAACCCTGGATAAGCAGCTAGAGCACACACAGGCAAGAACATAATTTTTTGACACACAGTTTTGGGTCCTCAAGCTGATTGGTCGGGACAGGGTGGTGACCCTCGCTCTGTCAAATGTGTGAGGGGGTGGGCAGAGCATGTACTATTGTAGCGACTCAGACAAGTCAAACCAACTTTGATGTTCTCTCTACAGTATCTCTCTTTTTGAATTGATATATAATTTTCATGGAAATACGTAGACACAAAGGTCAAGTTCACGACTGACATTCAATAATTCCTCTGAGGTTTATGTAGTAACCATGGAGACGATCTGCTGGCATCTCTATAACAGTTTGTAAAAGCTTATTATGAGTTTATTTGATATATTGTACGTATTTTAGTTCTATTATACATCATTATATCTGTTTTTCAGTCATCTTTGTATACAAATACTCTTGAACAAGCTTTTTAAAAGGTACATATTGGCTGTTCTATTCTTCACGGGCTTGACGGGACTTGTACTAAAGCGCTTTGCGTTGCTGTACCAGGTGAGCTTCCAAGCAAGTTTACTACAACAGAAAGCCATATAGAGCTGGTTAAATGATTCAAACATCAAAATGTTTTAGTTTACAAATCATGCACTATGGTAAAATCTCCTATGTATTACTGTTTTACTGCCACTAGTGTTTATTTCAACTAGAAAACTGCAGTGAATTGTACAGTATAGGTACACAGGTAAAAGTATGTTTTTTTCCAATGAGCCTATGTCGCACACATCAGCACTCATATTTCATCTCAAGCTCTACTTCTGCTGTGTCCTTGGTAACCAACTACATTTATCTTTGGAAAAAAAAAAAAAATATATATATATATATAGTGGCAAAAATGTTGTTGATGTTGGAAATGACACAATTTTCACATAAAGAGGACATAAAAGCTACTACATTTATTAAAACATCATGTTGTTGAAGAATTACCCATACAAAAATCGCTTGTTGAGAGACCTAATGGTGTTATGTAAGAAAGGTAGTGCTGGTCTGGGTGCCTTACCTGTCATAGTCTCCATTACAGAGAGCTCTGACGGGAATGGTGAACGGCTGCCAAACAGGGTTGAGGGTGTTCTTCACCACCTCAGTCTTATGGCAGATCGTAAACCTTCGTGTTGAGTGAATGAAAAGAAACACAAAGATGTGAAGGCACTGCGAAACTTCTGAGGAATCTTGAATACAACTGACATCAGCCACCTGCTCTGTTTATCTGATAATGGTCAAAGCTGACAAACCATATGGACTACAGTATCAGCTAGCAAAGCGTTACTAAGTCTATAAGAATCAGACTTTAGAAATGACATAATTCATGTAAATAATATAGTCTCCACAGGTATTTGAAATTTTAGCCTAATTATCAAACTAGCATTGTTAAATAAATCAATTATTTAACATCTGATAATTAGCCCCTTCATCAGCACCCAAGAGAATCACTGAAACACCCCCTAAAACTGATAAAGCACAATCTGACTCATCTGAGCCTCTGCACAGCTTTTTAGTTGCTCTGTTGAGTATTTTTGGTCTGAAAGACAAAATGGGCAAACTACATCATGGCTCTTGAAAACATGAAACCACGGTCACTTAAGTAAAGAGGCTTTGATGGAGAACTCTGGGTAACACCAGGACAGAAGGCCTTTTCCTCTGTACACACACACACACAGAGTCATTTTCAGCCCATAAATTTCCCACAGAGCAGTGAAATGTTTCGTCGGTCTCACAGTACGACGGTGAAGGTGGACGTTGGGTATCATAGATATTCATTTCACAGTACCTATGGTTAACACATACTGTAGCTGTAATGTTTTAAATCAATGTAGGACACTTACGTGCCATCTTCGTTGCTTCTGTAAAAGACCATGAAGGGATCCGATTTCCCGAAAAAGTCCTTCTTGTCCAATTTGTTAGCACAGAACTGCATGGTTGCACTGTCCTATAAAGAGAGAGAAAAATAAATAAAAATTTGTATGGAAATATTTTTAGATGTAATTCAAAATGACCTTTCTAAAACATCATTTTAATTAGATTCATTTTTTTACATCTCAAAAACTTCCCCAAAGCAAAATGTTTTAGGTAAATGCAATATATAGGTAAACCTTTTTTTATTACACGTTAATCATATATATGACACAAGGGTCAATTTTATGAAATTGAGATTTATATATCATCTGAAAGCTAGTGTAGTATATTAATAAGTGACCATGGACCACAAAACCAGTTGTAAGGGTTAATTTATACTATACACTATCTGAAAGCTGAATAAATAAACTTTCCATTGATGTATGGTTTGTTAGGATAGGACAATATGTGGCCGAGATACAACGGTTTAAAAATCCAGAATCTGAGGGTACAAATCAAAATATTTAGAAAATCGTGTTTAAAGTTGTCCAAATGAAGTTCTTTTGTATATTACTTGCATATCAAAAATTAAGTTTTGGTATATTTACATCATGAAATTTACAAAATATTTTCATGGAACATGATCTTCACTTAATATCCTTATGATTTTTGGCGTAAAAGAAAAATGGATCATTTTGACCCATGTATTGTTGGCTATTGCTACAAATATACCTGTATATATGTGACTGGTTTGTGGTCCAGGGTCACATATATAAAATTCAAAGATATTTGAAATATATTTTGCCCAGAATTCTTTTTTCTACTATGGGGTGTGCAGAAATGACAGCAACAACATGAAATCTGCACTGATTACAAAGCAGAGAGAATAGAACCAAAACACTTTCATCTAATTCGTCTGGGAAAACGGGAGGCTCATTACAGTTAGATCAGTGATCTTGCTGAAGCGAACACAGAAACGAATGAAGCCTGTTAAGCTTTGGGATTTGAGCTCTATTCAGCGATGAAGAGTGCTGGTCTGTGATCAGCTTCTGCTTCACCTGTCATTATGAATATGACCATGACTGCCATGTAGAAACAACTCTGGATCAGCAGTTTCACGCAACAGTAATTCTGGATGCGAATCAACTCATGCTTGTAATTTTTGGATTGGCCCTTGAGATCAAAGGTAAAGCACATTCAGTGCGAAAGATGTGTCTACTTCAACTAGAGTGAGGCCATTTGAGAAATTACTCTATACTGTTATTAAATTAGACTGCAAGTTATAAAGCTCTGAAAGTTTCACAGACATTACATAAAGACATTTAGTTGCAAAAACACTGGCTGAATATCTAATGGTCGTGTTTGCAGGGGCGTTTTCTCAGAGGAGACATAAGAGACAGTCCTTCCTCAAAAAACCTGGATAAGGAAATAATCAACAGTACAAAAACAAAACAACAGAAAAATGGCATAATACAAAATCTAATTGTGTTCATAATGCTCTCGTTTCTAAAGAGGCAGTATCTTTTTTAATAATGCCCACCTCTCATCCTTGCAAAAATCGGTTTAATATTTTCATGAAAAATGGGAAGCATCGTTTTTTTTTAAGATTCTTTGTTGAAAACAGTTCAAAAGATCAGCATTTATTTTAAACATAAATCTTTGTAACATTATAAATGTCTTAACACTAACATTTGATCAATTCAGTGCATATTTTAAAATAAATAAAATCTTACTGACTTACTGACTTTTTGATAGCTTACATCACCACTTTTAATCATTTCCAAGTCAAAATAAAAAAAACATGCCTGTGACAATTATACCTGCAGAAGTTTAGTGATACAAATATTGATTACTGACACAAAAAGTGACTACAAGTCTTTCTTATATATATAGAAAGTTCGAAAAATGTCATTACAGCAGTTACGCATTATTGTAGCTATAATTTGGAGAAAACTGAAAATGTTTAAAAATGTGTAAATGAGAGTTGAATGTGATGTAAACATAAAACACATTAGTATGCAAACATTTTAGTATTAAATACTATAGTATTAGTTGCTTGCTTATAGTGCAACGCTCTGTGTAAACGTCAAATTAAACATTTTACACACACACACACACACACACAACAGAGAGAGGACATTGCCTTCTCATTTCAGAAGCCTGCAACACGCCACTGGCTGTTTGGTCTTGGCAGTAAGGCGCTTGCAAAACATTTTACAGTTTAAATGCCCCCCTGTGTATAACACCTCTCCGACATAAATTGCAGCACTTTCTCCCCACCACAGCGCTGCTGCTGCTTATTCTGACCTAGAGGTGTGGCACTGCGGTTAGACGCACTACTGACTGAGTGTGAATGCCATGTGACTTTATGCTAAAACCAATACGCAATATCTCCAGGAGAGCATTTGACCGTGATAAAACGCATCAAGATGTCAAATGTATTTCTTCTGAAATCAAATAAACAGCGTTTTTCTTTGATATCTCAGTGTGGATGCTCTAATGTGTTCATTTTCTCCTCATCGACCCCAGACAAAGAACTCAACACGTCTGACACCTCAAGAAAGCTTCTCTTGTTTTTTTCTTGTCTGTTATAGCAAATGAGCCTTACCGTCGTTGTAGGCAAACAACAGTGTCTTTAATTGAGTCATACTTTCGTTTCCCGTTCATTTAAAATAACTGACTGAAGCCTTTCCGTTTGACAGCAGCGGTCAGAGTCTATGTGCTGTTTTTGATGACTGACACTGTTCAAATGAAAACGTCTGGATTGTCTCATTCTCAGCTCCGCGCTCACAGAGCTCCCTGGGAATCAATTTTCACTTTCCCTGGTAGTCTCGCTCAGAGAAAGTCTTACTATTTTCCCTGAGTTTTAAAGAAACTTCATCGTGTTGATTTAAGATCGTAATTTGTTGTTGTTCCTTGCATAGGAACACTGTTATTAAACATTGTGTCAATTAGCTCCAGACATTTCCACAGCTGAGAAGCTTTCCAGCATTTTATCTGAGCTTCAGTGCACACTCACAAATGAGTCAAAGAGAAGAAAGACTACTAGACTTCTGCAGTTAAGTGGACTCGAGAGTAACAGCGGTCAATAAAACAACAACCGCAACAGAGAAAATAAAACAAGAAACACAAAGTGTTTAAAATGGCATTCATAGCTAATTCAGATGTTTTCTCCAGGTTTATACATATACTCTAATAGTGGTTAAAATAAAAGTACTACACGGCACAAGCTGATTAACTGTTGGCTCAGCGATTAAATAGTGTGGTTCAATGTTCGCTGTAAGCCAGTCATGCAGTATATTACCAAAGTTTCTCTTAAACCCTCCACCTCCCCCAGCTCCACCTGTCTAGATCTGTTATGGGATTTATGTATGCCTATTCATGTAGCATATCTTACAAGCTCACAGCAGAGCGTCTGTCTATCTGTTGGCAGTAGCAAGTCCATAATTGCTCAGCAATAGCAACAGCTTGCACTAAGACCAAATACATTAACATTGTCATGTCCATTAATATGCTAGAACTATTCCAACAGTTGTCATGGCTGAATTATATACAGAATATCTGCCTTCATAATTTAGAAAGGAGGTCCCTCGCAAAATGATCATCATTTTTAAAGCTTTTTTTTTTTTTTCTAAAAACCTTTCCACAGAGGATTTCTAAGGTCCAGAGTAAGTATGTATGCTCACAGCATAATGACTGTAGCATGTTGAATTTATTGTTTTGAAGATTATGAAAATAAACGTCTCCTTACTTTAAAATAGCATGCATTAAAGGCACAATATGCAAGTTTTCGCCACTAGAGGGTGCATATTTAAAACAAACAAAGAACAAAAGGTGTAGTTTGATGACGTCGTAATTGAGTGTGAAATCATGGAAGTTGTTGTCCGATGCAATCCGTCGGGACTCGGGCTAATGGATTAAAGACTTATTAAGGTCACTGTAGTATGAAGTATGGTGAGGCTGAAAGTTGTGGAAGCGAAACGAGGATGCTGGAGTTATTGCTAATGAAGGAAGAGTGTGATACATGGCTCAAAAGCAGCAAGCTTTAATTATAACACAGTCGAGCAATTCCGCTTCTTCCGGCCATGCGTACGTAGGTAAAAGCAGCGCTGTTTTATCATACTAGATACATTTGAATGTGTTGAAAGTTCTGTTATAATGCTACTCTTTGTGTTCGTCACCTGTCTAATAAAATGGAAAACATATTAAAGTGTCCTTGGGCTTTCCATGTATTCTGCAAAATAAAAACGGAAAATCGAGTGTGTGTGGCGTCATTTGCAGGCGTCACAATGACATGGCGTCCGTTACACTAGTTAAAATTGCTTATTTCTTGGAATTCATTCTTGGAAACTTTTGGGATAATGTAAGTTTGCAAGTCAGCAAAATATATAACACTATTCTAGTGTTTTTTCGATTTTTTAATCCTTTAATGATTCTTGCACAATGAGAGACATTAGTAAGCTTCATTCATTCTGCTTTCATATAGTCATTAAATCAAACACCTAGGCCGCATTTACATTACATGGTTCAAGTGACCCAATTCCCAATTGTTTTACCCCTCCATGCAGCACAGATCGGACATGATCTATTGAAAAAACAGCATAAATAATTACAGTAATTACATGTATTCCGATATTCTCAGATTGGTGTTAGACCTCATTCAAATAAATCACATGAATCAAAAGTGTGCATTTGTGTCTGCCATGTAAGCAGACAAATTAGATATTCCCGTCAATGCAAGTCGTATAGGTCACTGAAAAAGCAATACTGGAAAATGACAGCAATTCAGATGGATGCTTTCCTGGTTCATTCGTCTATCTTGGGTTGTTTCGCCAAGTGTATGGTGTATATAGGATATACAGCATATGGTCGTCCATAAAATCAGATATTATTGACAAATCAAAATTGGGCATCAAGAGCTACAGTGTAAGACCTGATTCTGACTATTAACAGTCTTAAAAGGACAGACCACTCCAACAAAACATAAATAAATAAATAAAAGAAAGCTTTAGTTTCCACTTTAGTTTCCACAAAAATAGAATGGAAAACAATGACCACTTAATCTATTGACATTGTTTAAATTATCTTCTGTTGTGTTCTGCAGATGAAAGATAGTCATACAGACTTGGAACAACATGAGGGTGAATAAATGATTACAGAATTTTCATTTTTGGGTGAACTATCCCTTTAACAGTCAGGCAACATGTTTTACAAGTGGATAACAGCAAATCAAAACTGAGCTCTTAAAAGCCCAGCGTGTTTTGCAAACTACATGCTCTTGCATGAATGTGAAGGGCTGAACTAATGGCTAATCTAGAAGCAGATGCTGAACAGCCCTGTTATCTGCACAGCTCTGGTGTCGGAGCACTAGATCGCTCTTAGTAAACAAACTTTGTTGTTGCGAGCTCCACGACCTGCAGAATACTGATGACATGCTAATAGACATTTACTGCTGATGAGTGCGCTTTCACGTTTATCATACACGAAGATGCTCTGCTTCGAGAGCAATTAAACGTGAGGTTGCTCTAAAGGCTAATTCCTGGACTGCTATATCAACATATTCCGAGGCTGTTTTGAAAGCACTTTCTTCCTTCCCCTCTCTAATCGCTTGTTAGTGTCCTCCAAAGTCACTCGCCCTTGTTACAACACCCCACCCCTCGTGTTTCCAGCTGTCCAGATAGCGTGGCATGGCAGATGAGAGCTATCACGTCCCTTCTATCGCCTTCCCATAAAAAGCCCAGTGGCAAATGATGCCTTGGTGCCTTTTCACATGACAACCTTCAGGAATCTGCCAGCTGTAGATGGACATAACACTTTAAGAGCAGCTTTAGGGTTCTCACTAGAAATCATCAATGACACCCGCTGAAATGAGGCGGTATGAATATCCGCCTCAAGCGTAGACACCCTAAATAGGGCAGTTTATGAGAGGGAGGTAAGGGTGGAAAGTTCAGGATGCACTTGGATTAAAATGCAATCTCCTCCCACACACCTCTCTGTGGCTTCAAAATAATGCCACTCCATCTTTGTAATGCTTCAAAGCTTCATAAATATGTTCTGCCTTCCTGCATATGAGCACTATAAAGGGGAAAGAAGCCTAACATTCTCGCTCTGCCCGCTTACAGCAGCCTAAACATATTCAGATCACATCACCGCTCTGCTTCAGGACCCAAATATCAAATTAGATATCAAGTAGAGAAAAAAATGGTTTTAAATAACAGTAATATTAAATAAACTACAAAATAATAATAATAATAAAATGATGCAAATGAGCCTGTTTTTAAAAGTAATCGGTGCCATATAATCTGTAGTGTTGCAAATTGATTATATAAATTCATAGTTGTGATTATGTCAGGTGCAATTAATCACAATAATTCGCACCAACGTTAAAATTTGTAATCATAAATTATAGTTAGTCATTCAGGTGCTCTTATTATGGTCATTTAGAAGTGTATAATTTTATTTTTGCTGTCTGCTACAATATTTACATGATATTTTACATAATAAAGCATGTGATTTTTCTCTGTTATGTTTTTTATTCTTCTGCTCATTAATATTATTATTATTATTATTATTATTATTGTTGTTATTGTTATTGTTGTTGTTATATAATGATAATTTACTACTGTTTACAGCTTATGATTTATTAACAAAACAAACAAAATGATCCATCTTTTATATTGAATAAACTTATAAAAATGTATTGCCTAAACTAAACTATTATTTGTTAAGATTGAACAATTATTATTATTATTATTATTATTATTTATTATTATTATTATTATTATTATAAATATATTGTCAATATTGTCAATATATTGTCAATATATTGTCAATATTATCAGTAATAATAATAATTTCATTTTCAAACTTAATAGATAAAAATCACTTCATATCAACACATTTCAATAAAATTTAAGTACAATTTTTACTTAACTAAGTAAAATATTTTCTATATTTTTAATTTAATTTTAATTAATCTATCTAAATAAATTCCCTAGTTAAAATGTATCAAATGTAATATTTTTATGATGAATTTTACAAATAAATAAAATAACAATGCAACTTAACCGTTATTATACATGATTACATAAAATTATGATTAAGTATTATGATCATCTGAATATAAATGAAGAAGTTGTCACACTTTGTTTTAAGGTCCAGTTCTTGCTATTAACAAACCATTAACTATGACTTTTGCCTCAATAAACTACTAATTTGTTGCTTATTAGTACTTAGTAGGGTAGTTGTTAAGTTTAGGTTTTGGATTGTAGGCATGCTAATAAGCAACTAGTTAATAGTGAGAATTCATAATAATAGTTTAGTTATAGTGTTATACTAGTAGTCCAAGAATAGGAAGTGTTCCTGGACAATAATAACATTTTTGTTATTTCCCTACTCCTCAACTACACACTACCTTAATCATTAGATACAATTTAGCTGAGAAGAATATAGTTCAAGCCTTAACCCCAAATCTAAGCCTTTGTTCAGCCCTAAAATCTCACTGGTTGGTCTAGAAACACTAAGCCCAATTTAGTGTGGGGTAGATGTACTTGTGTCTGTAGAACATGAGGTCTCACAGTATAGAACAAGCCTGTGAAATAGCCCGTGGTTTTAGTGTCTAAAATTTTGACGGCCAGAATAGAACTGGGAAGTGTGCCTGAATAATATCTCCAAAAGAAGAGACTTCTCTGGCTCAAAACGAAACTGATGTACATTGTGCTCTTGAGAAGCAGTCAAATCAAATTTAGAGCTGAAACAAGGAGTTAATTTGGTGTGAAAGTGAGGATAATTCATAAGCAAATGATGTATGTGTGAAGTCAGCTATCAACCCTCGGCAGTCTGCTTTTAGGGGTCAGTCTGAAAGAGAGGTTATCTGCTAATATTGTCAATCATCTTTGGGCTTTGGTGCTTTTATGTGCTGAATTCTCAATAAAGACAGACTAAGATAATCCCGGTATGCCTGAGGGTGTTAAAAGAAGATCAATATTATCAATATTGTCAGTGTCTAATTCTATTCTCTATTCAACACAGATAATACTGTGTGATACTGCTGAAAGACAAACATGGGTCCTTGAACTTGGACAAAGTTTTACATTTTCCTCTTCAGACCCTCAGACACTATATGAACAGATACTGCAGATGTTCATTCTGGTATTTCTGGTGATATTGTCTAACTGAATAAAGTAATGCTACTTACTTACACGCAGACACCCAAATTACATTTGTATTTTCATTTACCTATCATTATTGTAAACTAAATAGGTTTCTTTCATCTGTGAAACCATATGTTGCTTGAAGCTTTAACTACATTTCTCAACAGTGATATTAGCTAAACTATTTTTTATTGGATTGGATCTTTTTGACTTGTTTTCTTTACATTAGCACAGGTTTTGCATTTTTATTTGAACTGACTGATCGTATGCTTCACTGATCTAAATTTATCTAACACAGTGTTTACAAGGAAAAATTTAATTCAAGCTTTAAAAAAACGAGGTGCATAGGCTCAGATCAATGATTGCCAAATACAGTTTCAAAGTAGCTTGCTAACATAATTAAAGTCATCATGCTGGACTGAATTCAAGTTTCAATCCCTAAATGAATGCAAATAATATTTGCATAATATTTTAAGTAATATTGTTTGCATAGGAAATCAGCCTATGAATAGCTTACTTAGAGCTGTCTTTTCAGATTACATTAGGACTGAAAGACAACACTTTTTAACACTGAAATCATTTTCATGAGCCTATTTATGGTATTTCAATTTTATGTTCTCAGAAAGTGTGTACAAATTAAAAGCTCCATTATTATACTGCTTTACACTAGTGAGGAAGGGAAAACCCTTTATTGAGCTGGATTCTGATATCCTGCACTTAAAGCACAGAGGAGGGATCTGGGACCGATGTGTAACAAGAGTCCACTCCATCGGATTCACGTTACCTTGAGTTCAAATTAAAGCTTTTGGTGTGTAAAATTCAGGCAGCAAAGCAAAAAGATCTACAAATGAACTCTGCCATTGATCCAGAGAGCAGGGAAGCAGTAGAAAATCCTTTTGAAATTGTAATGAAGGTGCTTCACAGGAGCATTGTCCAGTCACAGTCCTAACAAGAGCGCAGTGCACATGATGCGGAACACTACTGTATCACAAATGCTTCACAATGAATCCACAGCCATATCGCTAGACATCTGCACCCGCAAATGTAAGTTACAATGAAGGTGACATACAGTTTTTATTGTTGACAGTTGACAGATAGTGTCTAAAATCATAAGATAAAGTTAATTTATCACCGTAAAATAGGGATTCTCTAACTTTTTTGTCATTTGACATCAAATATTTTCTTGAAGTACAGAAATCTCTGAGATTTAGGTTAAGATTTCAATAATTTAACAGCATAATCGAGAGGGAACTCTTTTGAGAGTCCACTGTGGATGGTATGAGGAATGCCTCTGCATGACTGCGTCTGAGGCACGTGAACTACTCCAATCCATTAGGAGTGATGCTGTGAGTGTTTATGTCTCCTTGTCCTTACTTGTATTACAGACACACAAGAATCCGGAAGCCTGCTCAAGGTCTTTTTCCGCCCTAAGTGAGAGCCCAATGTTGACTTTATCCAACTCTGAGGAATAGGTGTTGTCTCCATCGAAACAGGAAATATTGAGGACTCGCCACTCATATCCCCTGTATATCCCCCTTCAATCACCAGATTTCGGTCTGGTCTAGGTGACTGTGCCCTCGTAATGCCATTTATCCCCTGCCCCTCTGGAGGACTGTGCACGCCTCTGCTCTGAGGAGATACAGGTTCAAGATGCTGACCATCCCTGTTATCGTGAGTCAGGTCACAAACCTTCTTGTCACAACTGATCTGAAGAATACTTCCACATATCCATCCTTCCTCAACAAAGGACATTCCTAAGGTTTATTTTCAGTGGCAAAACATATCAATATCAGGCTGTTCCTTTCGGCCTAACATTATCCCCTTGCACCTTCATGAAGTGCATGGATGCAGCACTGGCTCCAATCCATGTACTCAACTACATTGATGACTGGCTGATTGTAGGCTGATTGTAACTCAGTCTCAGGAGATGGTGGTTTGGCATCAAGATGCCCTCGGGCACATAAACCGGTTGAGGTTGAGATTAAACTCAAAGAATGCTTTTTCCAGTACAGAAGACAATCAAACTAGGATCATCACTGTGAAACTATTTAGGTCTGATGGCAGCAGTGTCCAATGTGGTACCTTTTGGCCTGATGTACATGAGATCATTGCACTGGTGGCTCTGGTTTTCCCTCACACATCCAACTCTTCTTGGACTGGATGTCATGGTGCAGATGTGGCCGAGGCTAAGTCAGTGCGCCTTTCCTCTGATTGTTCCAGAGAGAGTACGCCTGGATGGGATCAGTCTACTCCTTGTAGCCCCATTCTGGCTGGCCCGAGCCTGGTTTTCAGAACTCATTGCCCCCCTAGACAGCCCCCGAAGGAGTTTCCCAATAGAAGGGACTTTCTATTGCAAGCCGGTGGCAAGATACATCACCCGCAGACAGAGATGTGGAAACCGTGGGTCTGGCTTCTTAGGGAGATCAGCTCCTAAACCCTGGTCTTTCATCTGAGTTGATAGAGACGATATTAAACTCTCTTTAAACTCTCCCCACAAGGGAATCATACTCCTTTAATTGGAGGATTTTCACCTCCTGGTGCAGAGAATATCGGGTGGGCCCAGTTAACTCCCCAGTGGCTTCAGTGTTGGAGTTCCTCCAGGTTGTTTCTCTGCGGGTCTGTCCCCATCCATGCTTGAGGTCTCTAAGGTGGCAATAGCTGTCTTCCACACACCATTAGGCAATGGATCTTTGGCAGGACACCATTTAATAACTCCATTTGATAACTGAGCCTGTGGCTCATGCTAGAGTTCTGAACTGGGATCTGGCCGTGGTTCTAGAAGGGCTGTCCCTGGCATCCTTTGAACCTCTTGATTATGTCTCTGTGAAATTTCTCACCTTCAAGGTGGGGTTCCTGCTAGCATCACTCCTCTCAAGACAGTTGGAGACCTTTAAGTGCTATCAGTCACCCTTTCCTGTCTGGAATTTGCTCCAGGTAGGGTCAAAGCTACCTGAAACCGGGCTACAAGCCGAAAGTACCATCTAACACCCCACGGTTTACGATCATGCAGGCCTACGAGGTGTCTGGTATGCTTTCACCTCTAGAGGTAAGGGCTTACTCCACGATGAGTGTGGTGACTTTAAGAGCTTTACTGTAGGGGGTACCCCTCCAAGTTAATCGTGATGCTGTGGGATGGTCCTCCCCACACACATTTATAAGATTTTATAGCCTTTATATGCCTTATACACCAGGCTCCCGAGTGCTCTCATTGTGCTAAACATCTTCATACAAGGGTGCCTGAGAGGGTAAACAAGACACTGCATCCCCTTGCCATACTTCCTGTATGCCCGTTTTGTGTCAGGCCTCCTTTGTAGCTCTGGCATATGCTGTCATATGCTGTCACACGTCATAGGGTGACGAAGCACCAGTCAGGATTGCAGTAGTTGCAAAAGTGCTTCAGACGCAGTCACACAGAGGCATTCCTCATAACCTCAGCAGTGGATGCAGTGTTCCGTTCCCTCTCTCGAGGAACCATAGTTTTTAATCATGACTACATACAGAATACATTACATGAAAACATTAGTTCACTACTTTCACTATTTTAGAAATATGTTTTAAAATACTTTTAATCAAAATGGACCTACGCTAACATCAACTGACAATGAACAGTTGTATTTTTTATAGCAAACGTTAATAAAGTTAATAATATATATTGTAACAAATGTATTGCTCACTGTTGGTTAATATTAGTTAATACATTAACTAATGTTAACTACTGGGACCTTACTGTAAACTGCTACCAAAAATAACCAGTGAAGAAAAACAATGAAGATGCAACACTTCAGTGAGGTTCGCTGTGACTTCTGAGAAGTAAAGTTTGTAAAACCAGTGTGTAAAACTGGCTTGTGTTGATGTATACTGTAATGCCATTTAGCTCCCTAATACTGTACTGCATACAAAAGCTTTTATACTTTGACTGAATTGACCTTTTCCATCGAGGCTGATGCTCTAAATTGGCAGCCTATGCCTTGATGAGGTCTCTGTTTATTACATGTTGGACAATGATGATGTGTCCTTTCCTCCATCTGTGTACCTCTGTGACTGGGCCCACTGCCCACTACGCTGACCTGACGGCACTCGAAAAAATTATCGATTGGTTTCTTTCCCTTGCAGTTTGTCATGGTGTGTGTTGTCAAATGCTCACATGCCTCCATGACCTTTTAAATCAAATCATATTTTTCTGTTTTAAAGACCCCTACTGTCAAGACAAGAGTCACTAATTTTTGTTTTGCACAGATGAATTTATAAACTAGGAAGCAGTTTTCTATCTGCACAGCAGCACTCTGAGCTTTAATGAGATCGAGTGTTTTTAATTGAAGGTCACAGAGTAAATTGCAGGCATCTGCTTAAAACACATTTCCGCCTGTCCTTGAAGAGAGAAAACACAAATGCTGACGACACACCATAGCCTGATAGACTCACCCTGCAGTTTCCCAGTTCTTCAGCAGATAAGATGATAGTGCCGCAGTTCTTGCCCGGTATGCCCCTGAAATAGACAATAAAGCTGACATCAAACCATCAGATGTTAAACTCAGTGATTACAAAACAGCAGTAATGAAGTAAAACTGAAGTAAAAGCACCTTCAGGAGGTCAAGGTCAATGAATTCTATTAGACATGAGTCATTCTATGCTAGTTTCAGGCGAAAGAATTCCCAGAGCTAGTGAATGAACTAAGATGGTTTTATGCAAGTAAACTTTATCTAATGTGGGCAACGAATTTCACATCACAGTCATAAAAATAAGAAAATAAAAAGAATAACAATGAAGCATTTTTGTTAATATATTATGAAGAGATTAAAAAACCTTTTTTTTTTCTTCACAAATGTGTTAAGTCATGTGGTGCAACCAACATGCAGAAAAAAACAAAACAAAACTGGAAATGATATCTTTTAGAGATTCAAGATCAACAACTATCATTATATTCAGATAATTTGACCTATTTATGACAAGGTTTGGTTAGTTCATGTTGTAAAATGTCATGTGGTGCGACTTATACAGACTTAAAATAATGTGTATGTGTGTGTCTGTGTGTACATGTATTTTTAAAAGTATTAGAAATCAATATAATTACAATTCTAAGAACTGAAGCAAATCAATTTAAAAAATCAATAAATCAATCAATTTTGGACACAATTATTTATCACTGACCCAGGGAACAAAACAAACACTTGTCATACCTTTTTTTTTCACTGATAATAGCAGGATTGACAACACTTTCTAACATAACTGCTAGGCATGTGGTATTTATAGGTGCACATGTAAAATTTATGGCCTGTGAATAAATCTCACTCCAAGCAGCTGATGGCAGTTGGCAACTACAGAATGCAGAAGGGGGTTGTGGAATTGGGCTTTAAAAGATCCATCATCTGCACATCCCTACATTCAGATTCTGGACACTTTTCTCAGCCTCCCATTAATACAGAAATCACAAACACAGTCTCTAAAATGCATAAACAGTTTCATTAGTACTGATGTTGCCCATATGGCTAAGCTCTCCTTCAGGATTCTTCATTTGCAATAGAGACAGATGCATGCAGTCTGTGTTAGCGCTTTAGCCATGTGTTCACAACTAAAAACCATTTTGCTAGACATCTTTTTCTCTAGCTTGAAACCATAATGGCTCCACATGACTACAGTCCGCAAGCATCCTGCTCTCTAGGATAACATCTCCATAAAACAAAGTTACATTGGCACCAGATGGACAGCCTGCATTTGTGTCGAAGCCTGTGAATTGTGCCAAAAAAATAATATTAATAATAATAATAATTCACCAAAACAACTGGTTTCATAAAACACATTTTTACCACGTTTGTTATAACATCACACTTGCTAAAAAAGGTTGAGCTGGTCAAATTTACCTTCACACAATGTCACCATGGAAAGGCACAATGGGAGTATTACAGGTAATATTTCTCAGAAAGAACCTGCGAATACCTTTCCGGTTACCAGTCCGAAACTGATTACACCATGCAACCCAAATCTGCATTAAGCAACACCCTCAGTTGCATAATTTGAAGTTTCAACTAATTTATTAAAAAATAGGTTAGCTACACTACAAGGTACTAACAGAAAGTAAAGGTAGTAACTTAATTAAGCTCCATATATTATAAGGGGGCTACATCTTCTAAAATAAACAACTATCAGAGTTTATGACTCAGTTAAACAGCACAGATTTACCCTAAAAACTAAAACTACACTGCATTATAGTTAGTAAGTATTACAAAGCAGTATTTTAACAAAATATTTATTTCTTAAAAAAAAAAAAAGATGTTCAGACTGTCAGTTCAAATCCAGTTTTTACGCATATCCGACTGTAATCCAATCATATTTAGAAGTTTAAACAACAAAAAATCACATGAAATCTGATTTCTATAAATCAAGCTACATTCATATGTGGTTTGAAATCCTATTCAAATCACATTACTGGACTCCGCTCATATCGGATTTAATTTCACTCTCTCATGCCATGCAAAATGTAAACATGTAAGATGTTGTTTGTACAAAACATGCTGAATATCTTTGCAGAAACAAGGTTGTGTTGTAGGGAAGTTCAAATAGAAAAAGACAATATACAGCTGGTCCACAAATATAACCTCTGTATTGCAAACTGTACTGCTGTTACTATTGTTTTTAACGTAGGCAAAAGTATGCAACATCATTGCCGTAGAAACCAATGCCAACATTCAGTAAAACGAAATAGCGACACAGACACGCAAATCGGATCTGAACAGATGCAATAAACAGTGTGAACAGTCAATCAATAAAATCAGATTCAAATCAGATATTCCCAAAAAGAAAAAAAGGCTAAAATGTCCCAGCCAAAGTAGTGATGCTAAAAATTATTCAACAAGTTTATGCTGATGAATCATCCACATGAACTGACTCGGAAAAAAACAAATTATATTTCCTAACAGATTTCAGGTTGGACATCATGTATAAGTATTTAAAAAAATCATATATCAAAATGCATTCACAATGCATTGCATAGACTGACTGTGTCTATTTATTGTACACAATAGTTGGGGTTTTTTTATATGTATTCATTATCCTTTGTAGGTAGCATAATTTCACAGTTTTTTGTTTAACACAGATTAACAATGTCTGCACTAATAAAAACAAAAAACAAAAAAAAGCTCAAAAATACCCCAGTCTCCAATACCTCCATGACTTAATGGGCATTTTTTAAATACTGAAGCATATCTCAAAAACTAATATCCCAATAATCTGCTATGAAGGCATGCTGTGTCAAGTGTGCAAACTGCATTGTGTTTATTATGGTTTTAAATTCTATGCTGTATGAGTAATTGAATGGCATTTCATCGCCACTGTTTGGATTAAGATTCCAAAAGTGCTTGCTCACGCTCCAGTTTTTGCTAATTGGTTCATTACTCATCTTTACATCCCCCTTGAACAACAGGAGTTCTAGTTTCTGTTGTTTATATTGTATTATTATTATTATTATTATTATTATTATTAAGTCTTACCTAGAGAAATAAACAGGACAGGATTATTTTAATAATACATTTTATTTTAGATTTATATATTTTATCTAACCACTTAAAACTCCCCATATATATACAGTACTGTGCAAAACTTTTAGGCCACTAGTATTTTCACCAGCTAAAAGATGGTTTAAAGTAAGTTATTTCTATCTTTTGCTGTAGTGTGTCAGTAAAAAATATCGGTTTACATTTCCAAACATTCTGTTTGCCATTAATTGTAATAATCT
>JAHKKF010522740.1:9189-21944 GCA_019740295.1 Labeo calbasu
AGCTCAGCTAATGCCCATCCTGAGCGCTCTTTCCTCCCCGTTATGAGTAGACACACCCCTTATTGATGATTGGGTACAAGTTTGTTTTGGTACTCTGCCTGACTCAGTTTTCTAAAGCTTTTTGAAAAAATAAATACCACACCTTTAATTTAAATATATGTGGGATTATTAGCAGAAATCTGCAGTGTACCAGCCACCCAATAATAGCAATAAGCTTTGTGCTTTTAGTACTTTCAATATAAAGCAAAGTCTCAGCTTTCAAAATCTGTCAGTTTTCTAGTGAAATACAATATAATGTGTTTTAAATTATGTTTTTAAGTTATAAATTGAAATAATGTGTTTTTCATGCTTTTTAATGTGGTGGGACAGCTGTATTCAACTGTAAACGTCTTTTCGATTACAATGAGACATTTGTTTCATTAAATTATACTGTTTGCTTTGTGAAAATTCCACCACCTACTTCACAAAAACATCTGTAGCATCCAATCTTTCTTTCAATTTGCACGTACAATAGGCTAGAATATACTCTCAAAATATTATAACTTTAAACTCGTAAAAGTTGTAAAAGTTAAAATTGCTATGAATTAATTCTCTTAATTTTGACTTTATTCTCAAAATTGTTTGACTTTATTCTCAAACACTTCTACTTTATTCTCGAAATATTTCACTTCATTCTCATAGTATTTCGACTTTATTCTCGTAATTTTGCCTTTATTCTCTAAATATTACGACTTTAATCTCATAAACTTAGATTTTTTATATTTTTTAACGTGGCACTCTGTCGTATTTTGGATATGTATCATAGTATTATAGTAATATTCTTGCAGTATGACCATAACATGGGCTTTTCCTCCGAAGAGCCTTCAGCTTGTTGAAATAATGGTACATCGCAAACCTGTGTAAACTTGTGTTTACCACAGATTAACCATGGTTTTTGAATACGGTACTCAAACAGTACTGTGGTACAATATGTATAAAGTACCATGGTATTATTCATATCACTTGGGTTTTTCCCTTCAACAACATCCTTGCCTTTGAGCTCCGAAGGTGAAGCGTCAAAAATACCATAGTATTAACAATGGACATTGCACCGTGGAGATACCATAGTTTTTGGATGTGTGTTAAAGCAATCCAATGCTTTTTTTGTCTAAATATAAGATCATAATATGGCAATTAAAGTAGCACAAACACTGAATCTAAACATGGTAATCATTCAATATCAGTTACCATAGGATTACCATCTGGTACCATCACCCTAAATTTTCCCTAGCAACATCCTCATCTTTGTATTCCAATAATGATGAATATGTAAAATGCAATGTGTATTTTTGTATGTATTTAAGGTAGCACCATACACAGTAAATACCATGTGATATTCTATATCACCATCTGATTATGTGGTACCAGTACAGCCTCACTTTCACACATACAAACACACACATATACAGTTAATGGTAAAAAAAAACAGCAATGCAAGCAAACAAAGATGCAGTTCTCGACAATTAGCCAATTATCTCACTTCATCTGTAGTTTTCACACACACCTCCTCATTTTGGCTGTACTGGTGATATATCACACTACTGAAAGTGTTCAGAGCTCCAGTAAAATCTTGCCCTCAGCTTCAATCTAATATAATAGTTATATTAAAATTTGTAACAGGTTTTATGTAATATGTTTGGCTGAAATAATCATCATCTCTGGAGGTGGAACCGTGTGCTAAGGAATTAAGGCCAAGCGCAGACAGACTTGAAGGGCAGCCCTATTCATCCTTTCCTCATTCTCTGTTTTGCGTATTTTTGTGTACATGTGCTTGTGAATTTGCGTTTTTCTGTGATTGCATGTATGTGTGTTTCTATGAGAGCATGTGTGGGAGGGATTTTAGTGGGTGTTCTGACTCAGCTCTGGAAGAATACGATTCCGCAGAAAATGAATCCGACCACCCACCTGCTGCTTTTTACCAAACATTTTAACACACACAAATACAAACACACATGCACACTAATTTAGAGCGTTGAAATAAATATGTCTCATAATAACCTGCTTTAGTGTATTTTTCCACAGTACTTAGCTGACATTCAGCATTTGAGGATGATCACGACAACACCACTAAAAACCTCTAAAAACATAGCTTCGGACACTAGAACAATATTTTTTATATCGTTTTTTTTTCTTTTGTCAAAGAAGAACATTTATTTGACATGAACAAAACAATATAAAATAAAATAATTCTGTATCTACTACTCAAAAATATAGATGAAAACCATAACAATTTTTCAAAATTGTACATCAAACATTGGTAGAAAAATGTTATGAAGAAATATGTCTATGTTAGGGTAGAAATATGTCCAAAATGTTTAAAGCAAAATTTGAAAGCACTTTAAATATTTTCTAAAAACATGAACAAAGATGTTACAGTTATTCACATTATGCAGTAAGTAAACTGCTATCTCAGATTCAGCCAATTTTGAGCCATTTTAATTTCCCGGTGGCATCCCTAAAGTTTAAAATTAGAACAATTTGAACTTTCGGTTAAAGCGTGTCCCTCTATGACAAACTAGGTAAACACAGGGAGAAAAGTAGCAGATAAAAAATGTCAGCTGTTCGTAACCAACAGCTACTGCACAGTTGACGTGTCCTCTTAAATAAAACAACATTCAGGACACAGAAAGATGGGGGGAAAAAGAGGGCATGCAGATAGAGTGAGATGTGCAAACACAGGAAAATAACAAGCGTAGAGAAGGATGAACGGAAGGAAAACAGACAATTTTTGGGGTCTTTTATGAAAAGCAGGAGTGAGTGTGGACTATTTTTAGCCCCAAACCTCTGGCCCTTCGTATCCACACGTGTGTCCTGAATAACAACAAGGCATTCAGAGACTTTGTCCTCACCAGCCGGATGCCATTGTGATAAGCTTCAAGCTTGCACCAACTGAGAATAATTATTATGAGGAAAATTATGTTTATTAATGTACTGAAACCTCTGTAGAGCCATTTCCACGTTCAACATGTTAGCATTAATAAATGATAGTACTTATAGACCAAAGACCTTGACCACTTACTGTAACAGCAATAGAACGCCTTATTGCTTTCATCCAGTGCTTGTTGAAAAGAAGGGAGACCAGATGAAATGCATACAAATTACGTGCTCTCGGTTAGGCAGTTCTGGAGGTGTTTAATAAGCCACAGCACTGTGTCATTAAACACTATCCATCCACTGGCCTTGAGACAAATTCTGTGCACTGCACACATTCAGCAAAGCCGCACAGTAACCACATAAAAGCATATAAATTATCAAGCCCAAAAGAAATGAAATATTATCGTGATACGCCTGCGGTAATTGTAATGAGCCAAACGTAATGAGCCAGTCACTTAAGGCAGGGGTTGTCAAACTAGAGTACGGGGAACCCCAGGGGGCCACAAAGAAATAAGCAAAAGAAAAATAAGTACAAAAAAAGAGAGAAACAAAGAGAAAAATGGGGATCTTGTGCTTCTAATCCACATGTAACATGATTTCAAGTCATCAATAATTCTTCCAAAAAAGTAAAATAACTCAATACTTGAAATTCTTTTGCTGTTCTTCCAAAAAAAAGGATTGCATGTTGAGATACTAGCAATCTTCTTCATTATTACAAAGTATATTGGCATGTCTAGGCATGTAATCCTTTTTTTGGATACACAGCAAATGAATGCTAAGTATTGTTTGGTTTTTTTTCACTCTTTTTGGAAGAATTTACAAACAAAACAAAATCACACCAGGGTCAGTGGGAAAAGTAAAAAAAAAACAAAACAAAAAAAACCCAGGGTCAGTGGGCAAAGGTCAAAACAAAACAAAACCAGGGTCAGTGGGAAAAGTTCAAACAACATTAAACAAAACAAAAAAACAGGGTCAGTTGGAAAAGTTTAAACAAAATTAAACAAAACAAAAAAACAGGGTCAGTGGGAAAAGTTCAAAATAGAACAAAAGAAAACAAAACCAGGGTAAGCGGGAAAAGTTTGAAACAAAACAAAACCAGGAACAGTGGGAAAAAGTTTAAAACAAAACAAAACAAAACAAAACAAAACCAGGGTCAGTGGGAAAAAGTTTAAAAAACAAAACAAAACCAGGTTCGTGGAAAAAGTTAAAAAAAAAAACAAAACAAGGGACAGTGGTAAAAGTTTTAATCAAACCAAAACAAAACCAGGGTCAGTGGAAAAAGTTTAAAACAACACACAAAAAAAACAGGTTTGTGGAAAAAGTTAAAAACAAAATAAAACCAGGGTCAGTGGAAAAAGTATAAAACAAAAAAAAAACAAAAAAAAAAACAAAAAAAAAAAAAACAGGGTCAGTGGGAAAGTTTAAAACAAAACAAAACCAAACCAGGGTTGGTGGGAAAAAGTTCAATACAAACCAAAAAACAAAAACAAAACCAGGGACAGTGGGAACAGTTCAAAACAAAACAAATCAAAAACAAAACTAGGGTCAAGTGGGAAGAGTTTAAAACAAAACAAAACAAAACCAGGTTTGTGGAAAAAGTACAAAAAACAAAACAAAAAAAAACAAAACAAAAAGAGGGTCAGTGGGAAAAATTTAAAACAAAAAAAAAACAAAACCAGGGTCAGTGGGAAAAGTTTAAAACAAAACAAAAAACAGGGTCAGTGGGAAAAGTTCAAAACAATATAAAATTATCCAAAATAAATAAAATGAAATGAAACTAAATATAATAAAATAAAATCCTTTTTTGGATACACAGCGAATGAATTAAGTAAGACGTTTTTTTTTCTCTTTTTGGAAGAATTTACAAACAAAACAAAATGGTCCATGGAAAAGTAAAAAATAAAACAATGATTTTTCATAAAAATATAAATCATTTTATTTTATTGACAGATTTGACAGGTTTTGTGATTCAACCTGTTTACATATGCTCTTTCTCACCTATTTTTAATAGGTGCCTAATTTTTTTAAACTTTGACTTGTGTTAACAGCCACAGAAAAGCACACCTGCTGTTTCTCAACAAGGTGTCAGAGACAATGAGCAAAAAAAGTCCAGAACAGGCTGGCAGTTAGCGGATGCTCTAAGAGCTGAAATCGATAGAGGAGGGAAAGGTAAGATGATGAGATTTCCTGAGGTGGCTCAGGAATCCTCATCACAGAACAAGAAGTATCAGTGCAGACAGGCTGGGCTTGGTGGACATTTACATTACAGTGGAATTCAGGCTGTGAAAACTAGAAGAAAGTGTAGGTCTGTAGCTCTTGAGAAACTTTAGAGAACAATCAATTGAAGCAATAAGCGTTCCCTCGTTTCTTTTTCCTCTGTCTGTTACTTTTGTTCCCGCCAGCTCTCTCTTTGGAGGCTCGGTGTGTGATGTATGGGGCAGTGTTCATTGCAATGCTGTGAGAGTTACCCTCAAAGCAACCAAACTGATAATGAAACACTCGGTTCACGTTTTCTCTCCTGTAAAACACCACAGCTGTCTCCGTCAGTGCAGGTTCAGACATTTGGGATTTATGTTCTAAATGATATCTTCACTATTATGGTAGCAGGCACACAAATATAAAACATAAGATTTAAAATATGACACAGTGAAGGCAGAAAAGTCATGCATGCCTGCAAAACATGCAGACAACTGCAGACAAATTCCAGTGAACTGAAAGAGCTTTAAGTAGAGACAAAGAAGTTACATTAAAATGCTAAACAACTAATGCAATGAGGTTAGTAGGACACAAAATAGCCATCTGAGAAAGAACAAACTGCACCTCTGGACACAAAGAGTTAATTAGTGCATCTCGTGCGTTGAAGTTTCCTGTTTGTAAGTATTGTTGAATCAATGCATCGCCTTTGCATTGAATTTCATGTGCTATCTGAGTAGACTGAAAGATTGCTTCTGCCTACATTTTATTAGTTTATTCAATGTAAGCATGTACACATATAGTGCTGTGAAAAAGTAAGTAAAAGTAAGTAGCCTTTTATTTATTTATTTTTTTTTTTATAAATATTAACACATACAGATATTGAACTGGCATTGAACCAATGACAATGTAAAACAGCAACATAATTTAACAAGTGGCATCTTGAATGTATATTTTTCAGATCTATATGATCGAAATATAATTACATCAATTTGGTATGTTCATGCTTTCAGTTTTATTTACGGTACAACCTTTTCTCACTGGATCCTTTACCAATGTTCAATTGTAAAAGGGTATATACAAGGTTTATTATTATTTAAGTATCAATTCAAAGTTATGTAGAGAAAAATGACTATTATAGCATATTAATAAACAACGTTAAATGTCAATTTATACATATGCATAAATGTATAAATGAAAATGTATTCTAATGTCAAATGTAAATATCAATACAGAATAGAATAGAACAGAATAGGATTCAATGTCCAAGGAATGTAAGAATTAATAAAATGTATTTACTGCATAAAAGTCAAATATAAATGCCAACACAGAATAGAATAGAATAGAATAGAATAGAATAGAAAATAGGATTCAATGTCAAAGAAATAGGAATTAATAAAATGCACTTACTGCATAAATGTCAAATATAAATGCCAATACAGAATAGAATAGAATAGAATAGAATAGAATAGAATAGAATAGAATAGCAAATTCAATGTCCAAGGAATGTAAGAAATAATAAAACGTATTCACTCCATAAACATCAAATATAAATGCCAACACAGAATAGAAAAGAACAGAACAGAACAGAATAGAATAGTGGATTCAATGTCCAAGGAATGTAAAAAATAATAAAATGTATTCATTGCATAAACATCAAACATAAATGCCAACACAGAATAGAAAAGAATAGAATAGAATAGATGATTCAATGTCAAAGGAATATAAGAATTAATAAAATGTATTCACTGCATAAACGTCAAATATAAATGTCAATACAGAGTAGAGTAGAATAGAATAGAATAGAATAGAATAGAATAGAATAGTGGATTCAATGTTCAAGGAATGTAAAAAATAGTCAAATGTATTCACTGCATAAACATCAAATATCAGAATAGAATAGAATAGAATAGAATAGAATAAATTAGAATAGAATAGAATAGAATAGCGGATTCAATGTTCAAGGAATGTAAAAAATAGTAAAATGTATTCACTGCATAAACATCAAATATCAATGCCAACACAGAATAGAAAAGAATAATAGAATAGAATAGAATAGAATAGAATAGAATAGAATAGATGATTCGATGTCAAAGGAATATAAGAATTAGTAAAATGTATTCACTGCACAAACGTCAAATATAAATGTCAATACAGAATAGAATAGAATAGAACAGAATAGAATAGAATAGAATAGCAGATTTAATGTCCAAGGAATGTAAAAAATAATAAAATGTATTCACTGCATAAACATCAAATATAAATGCCAACACAGAATAGAATAGAATAGAATAGAATAGAATAGAATAGAATAGAATAGAATAGAATAGAATAGCGGATTCAATGTTCAAGAAATGTAAAAAATAGTAAAATGTATTCACTGCATAAACATCAAACATAAATGCCAACACAGAATAGAATAGAATAGAATAGAATAGAATAGAATAGAATAGAATAGAATAGAATAGAATAGAATAGCGGATTCAATGTCCAAGGAATGTAAAAAATAATAAAATGTACTTACTGCATAAACATCAAATATAAATGCCAACACAGAATAGAATAGAATAGAATAGAATGGAATAGAATAGAATAGAATAGAATAGAATACAATAGAATAGAATACAATAGAATAGATGATTAAATGTCAAAGGAATATAAGAATGAATAAAATGTATTTACTGCATAAACATCAAATATAAATGCCAATACATAACAGAATAGAATAGAATAGAGGATTCGATGTCAAAGGAATATGAGAATTAATAAAATGTATTCACACACACACAAACATATATACATATATAAACAATTATTATAGTATATTAATAAAGTCAATAGTATTAATAATAGTATTCATAGTCAATTTATAATTAAATAAAAATCAAAACTTTTGATAAATTATAATTAAATATTAGTCATGTACAATGTGCCAAAAACAAAAAAGGTATAGACTGTTATTTTTTGTTTGTTTGTTTGTTTTTAATGGCAAAAGATGTTTTTGGGTCCAAATGGTGTAGTTATGACTTTCTACTAGCACAGGCTAACAAAGCCAAGCAAACTAGCAAAACACTGACTAAATGGTTTGGACAAGAGACAAAAATCCACACACTGGCGCAATGAAACTGGACTAGCAGGGCAGCACTGCAGCTACTTTGCAACAGTTCTGACTCAAAACAACGTGAGCTGATGTTGACTTTCATCTTCGCTTTGAAATAATTAGAGACTCTCATAACCTTACATTAAAAGGTACACTGAGAAATCAGCAGTGAAATTAATTAATCCAAACCCCAGTCAGCAGTGCAATAATGTGCTAACGGCTCTCCACACTCAGGAGCGTCTTGTGGCAGTGAGTCATTTCATCTCCTGCCTGACAACTCAGCTTTTCTTCATGTTGTACTGCCAACACAGGAAGCGGTGATCATAGGCGGGATCTCAGTATGTTGAAGAAAACACAGTGACACATGAAGGAATCAGCAGAGAGAGTGAAAGAGAAATGTGAGGTTAAGAATTTCAAGTTTAAAAGAAAAGATGATAGTGAGAAGATGGAAAAGCGCGAACTATTCCAAGGGAAGGGATAAAAGGCTAGGAATCAGAAAAGAGGGTGGAGAGATGGATCAAAGTAGGAAAGAAAATGATGAAGAACAAGGATAATGGATACAGACTAGAAATGTCAATGTGCTTGCCTTTTGCTTTATATCATCTTTACTTTGCCTGTAGTGCCTAAAAATACAATAAAAACCACTAAAGAGATAGAGCTTGGTACACATAGGAGCCGTAGTGCTATGGTAGGGATATTCATGAGCAGGTTTTGTTTAAGCCTGTATCTTGTCCGATCTCATTCCAATAGCTTCGCCCTCCCAATATATTCATGGTATAGTATTTACTGTACTTTCCAATAAAAGCATTCATAAATATAATACATATAAAAAAATCATTGGATGAAAGTGTATTTTTTAATTGATTTTTGATACTTAAGATTGGTATTGACTATAATAGATTAGACTAGACTAGACTAGTCTAGAATAGAATGGAATAGAGGATTCAATGTCCAATTAATATATGAACTAATAAAATGTATTCACTGCATAAATATTAAATATAAATGTCAATACAGAATAGAATAGAATAGAATAGAGTAGAATAGAACAAAGCAAAATAGAGAATGCAATGTCCAACGAATGTATGAATTAATAAAATGTCAAATGTAAATGTCAATAAATAAGTCAAACAGAATAGAATAGAATAGAACAGAATAGAATAGAATAGAGGATTCAGTGTCCAAGGAATGCATAGACTGATAAAATGTATTCAGATGTCAAATGTAAATGTCAATAAATAATAGTAGAATAGAATAGAATAGAATAGAATAGAATAGAATAGAATAGAATAGAATAGCGGATTCAATGTCCAATGAATTTACGTATTAATAAAATGTATTCACTTCATAAATATCAAATGTAAATATCAATACATAATAGAATAGAATAAAATAGAATAGAATGGAATAGATTCTATGTCCAAGGAATGTATGAATTAATGAAACGTATTCAAATGTAAATATCAATACAAAATAGAATAAAATATAATTGATTCAATTTCCAACAAATGTATGAAATAATAAAATGTATTCATTGCAAAAATGTCACATGTAAATGTCAATACAGAACAGAACAGAACAGAATAGAATAAAGGATTCAATGTTCAAGGAATGTATGTATTAATAAAATGTATTCAACTGTCAAATGTAAATGTCAACAAAGAATAGAACAGAACAGAACAGAACAGAACAGAATAGAATAGAATAGAATATTTAATGTCTAAGGAATGTATGAACAAATAAATTGTATTTAAATCAAATGTAAATGTCAATACACAATAGTTGAATAAAATACAACAAAACAGAATAGAATAGAGGATTCAATGCCCCATGAATGTATAAATTAATAAAATGTATTCAAATGGCAAATGTAAATGTCAATACAGAATAGAATAGAGGATTCAATGTCCAAGGAATGTATGAATTAAATATATTCAATATCAAATGTAAATGTCAATACAAAATAGAATAGAATAGAATAGAATAGAATAGAATAGAATAGAATAGAATAGAATAGAACAGAACATAGGGTTTAATGTCCAATGTATGAATTAATAAAATGTATTCAAATGTCATATATAAATGTCTATACATAATAGTCAAATAGAATAGAATAGAATAGAATAGAATAGAGTAGAAGATTCAATGTCCAATGAATGTATGAATTAATAAAATCTATTCACTGCATAAATATTAAATGTAAATGTGAAGACTATACAGAATAGAACAGAATAGAACAGAATAGAATAGAATAGAATAGAATAGAATAGAATAGAATAGAATAGAATAGAATACAGGATTTAAATTCAATGAAGGTATGAATTAATAAAATGTATTAAACGGTCAAATGTAAATACATTACAACAGTATAGAATGTATTGACTGAATGCTATGAAAGTCGCTTTAAAAAGTTTCTATAAAAAATATCTCTTATGTATAAATGACAAATGTAAATGTTAACACACAGTAGAGTAGAATAAAATACAACTTAATATTATATTGCAAATAACTGGGCTGGTGAACGTCGATGGATACAATAGAGACAATGCATTAATGTGCAGTTACATAAATCTGCAATACTATATATTACATATAAAACACTATGCATTATAACATATGTACAGTGAATAAACATTGGTAAAAGCAAATATAAAACCCAAATAACCATAAAACTGTGCACAGTTAGGATAGAAATATAAACAGTTCTCATCTCTCAACTTGATGCTATTCTGGTTTAAATTCATCTGTCACAGATGCTAGCCAATTAGGAAAATATCAACAATGACAGGCTGCATGAAATCCCCAAAACTACACAAAGTAAAGAAAACACAACCCACACTGCAATAAATACAGGTTCACTTGCAGGGAGAATAAGGTGAATCATTGCCTGCCAAGAGCATGAAACCATTAAAATTCAACAGGCATTTAGAAAGCAAACAATACAGATAAGCAATAAGTTAAACAATACTGGTGTTGGATCACCAAATAATACCTAATGTAAAATCATCTAAAGATGCTAAAGCAAAGCCAGCTGAGAACATCAGAGGCTCGTGGTCTCAGAAAGCAGATCAAAAAAAAAAAAAAAGTGATTAGCAGCAGTGAGATCAGATGGAGAGGGCAGAATGAAAAACATGAATAAAGAGGGCGAACAGAGGAAGGGAGTGCAGGTGACTGGAGACGTCCGTTTCATATAAGAGCTTTAATATGTGAGAAACAGGATTGAATGTCTCTGTGGAGGTGATAAGAAAGAAAGGTAAGGGAGGGATGTACAACGAGCTCAACAGCCTGATACATGTGTTCAAGACAAGCTGGCCAATGAGGTTGCAAGGTACGCCTCATTTTCAAAATGCTTGGTGAAAAAAGAACAGCATGTTATATAACGTTTCTGTGCTAAAGCATTAGGAAATGAGAACATCATATGCAGCATAAACTGGAAAAGCCCTCAGAGACTACTTGAGCGTATGCAAAGAACAAATCTTATTTATATGATTACTCTGGATGAATAAATTGCTTTGGTGCATTAAAAATGAACCAAGTTGCTTTAAATCAGTCCCTGCAGTGGTTAACCTACAGGTCACCTTTTCAAACACTTCACAAGACGAATGTGATTGACTACCGTAGTCCTAATTGCCTGTTGGAGGAAGACATAAATGACACCTGAGGGACCAATTTAGTTCAGTTGTAGAAATATCTTCCAAGGCATTACTTACATGTATTTGTGTCTGAGTGTGTAGCATATCATTTCTTTATATTAAATCTATTCATGTTTTAATAACAGGGTAAGTCCATGCAAAAAAGCAATGCTTAATTGAAACTTAATTTCAAGGTAGGATTTCACAGACTAAATAAATAATATTAATAATCAGATACTAGACTCTAAAACAACTTTCTTTCTCAATTGGCATCAGCAAGCCTACTTACTTTGGTCATGTGATTAGATTAGGTCAATCTATATCTTGTTTCACTTAGAATTACATTATATTATGGCGGTAAAAACACGAACACAAATACATCCGCTCAAGATGACAAAAGCTTTGCTCTAACTTTCCAGGGTTAAATGATTTTCATCCTGCCGTCAAGCTGCCATAAATTTAGTTGAATAAACAAATGTCTATTTGCCTCCTGAGGGCTACAACAGACGAGACTTAATTGACTGACATGCCCATCTGATTGTCTCTCTGTTAAGAAAAATGTATGGATATTGAAGTCTTCTGGCTGGCTGACACTCGTCAATATGACACGGATCGTTTATGCAGTCAGACCTTCCCGCTGACAGCGCTATTAGGACACTCGCGGACACTCTACGACCCTTGTTAGCATTCGTTGCACACAACACAAAACAATTCGATGCAAACAAACACATAGATCAGTACTATCAATAAAACAGGTCTATACACACTCTCATGAAGATTAAGGACAAGACATGCGGGATCATTGATATATATGGATTTCATTTAAACCTGGAAATAACGTTTCATGATTTTGAACATTTAAAAACAAAAGAATGCTAAAATGCAAAAGGAAGGAGAAACATTGAAGATTCTGCACC